>JAULJZ010149632.1:0-10284 GCA_032270985.1 Heliamphora pulchella | reverse complement strand
AAAATAAAGAAAGAAAGAGGCCTCGGGTGGGTTTTTAACTCACTGGCCGGTCACGGACGCCGTTCTTAGAAATGGGTCGTGACAGAGATGGTATTAGAGCCGACTCTCCTCACCTCCGAGTGTGAGCTCCGGTTGTCTCACGTGACACAAGGGCGAGCTATTGAGTGGGATCGTCGATAAGGACTGACAGGCTATCGGAGCTGGCAGGCTATTGCACGGGAACGTGCAGTCTTAAGGGGGGTGGATTGTGATATCTTGGTATCCCACATCGAAAAGGGAGAGGGAGTTCGTGGGCTATAAAGAAAAATCTTGAACCCTTACATTCAACAAGGTCTTTTCCCAAGTGGTAGAAATCTTAGCAGAACTCTGCAGTTAAGCGTGCTTAAGCGGGAGCAATACAAGGATGGGTGACCCCATAGGAAGAACAAAACCGTGATTGTTTTGCCTAAAGCGAACAATATCGTTGCCATATGAAGGGTCGGGGTGTTACAAAGAATGTAGTAGGATATGTAACTAAATGTCTGCAATGCCAACAAATCAAAACTGAACTTTAAAAATCGATAGGTCTCCTGCAACCTTTGTCAACCCTAGAGTGAAAATAGGAGCATATTACTATGGATTTTGTGGTAGAGCTACCTTGGACGCTTAAAAGCAACAACTCTATATGGGTTATTGTCGATCGACTCATGAAGATGACACATTTCTTGCCAGTGAAAAATACGTTCACGATCGACCAATTGGCCAAACTTTACGTTCGAGAGGTTGTGTGCTTAGACAAAGTCCTAATATCAATCGTTTCAGACCACAACCCGACATTCATCTCTTGATTTTGGAGGAGCTTTCAAAAAGCCATGGGCACCAACTTAAACCTTAGTACGACCTTTCATCCACATACAGATGGATAATCAGAACGAACTATTCAGACGATGGAGGACATGCTTCGACCTTGCGCCATAGATTTTCAAGGAAGTTGGGAAGAGCATATATCGCTTATCGAGTTTATCTATAATAATTGTTTCCAAGTCAGTATTGAAATGACACATTTCGAAGCACTCCATGGACGAAAGTGTAGCACACCGATATGTTAGACAAAAACGAAAGAAAATCATCTCATGGGACCAGAGCTGGTATAAGAAACAACCGAAAAGATTCGTCAAGTACAGGAACGTCTCAGGATTGCAGAAGATCGACAAAAAAGCTATGTTGATGCGAATCGATGAGAGTTACAGTTTTAGGAGGGGGACATGGTGTTCTTGAAGGTATCTTTGATGAAGGGCATTCTTCAATTTGGCAGGAAGGGTAAGCTGAGTTCTCGCAGTATCGGACTTTTCAAAATTTTAGAAAGAGTAGGACCAGTAGCTTATTGATTGGCCCTAACGCCTAATCTTGCCCAAGTGCATGACGTCTTCTATGTGTCAGTGCTGAGAAGAAACGTTACCGACCCTTCCCGTGTTCTGACAAAACCACATGTGCAGTTGATTCAGAATCTAACTTACGAAGAACGACTAGTACGCATTATGGATCAGCAAGAAAAACGACTCCGTAATTGTAGCAACCCAATACGTCTTTTTAGTTAATTAGTTAATTGTTCTAAAATAATTAACATTAACAGTATTAATTTTAGAGGATTAATAATGCATAATATATGTGACGGGGGAATTGACACACCGGATTATTAGATTATGATAAATTTTGTGGGTAATAAGGAATTTTAATAACGGTCTTTAAATTTAAGTTGATAGTGGGAGTAGATAAATTTTGTTTTTCCAAACTAAGTAAGAATAAGTAATAGACGTGTTGGCTACATGGTGGTCAAGGAGGATTCTAGAATAACAGAGA
This sequence comes from Heliamphora pulchella, assembly GCA_032270985.1. Taxonomy (NCBI): domain Eukaryota; kingdom Viridiplantae; phylum Streptophyta; class Magnoliopsida; order Ericales; family Sarraceniaceae; genus Heliamphora; species Heliamphora pulchella. Next base: position 8,445 of record JAULJZ010149632.1, on the reverse strand, counting down.
ATTTTTTCTTTTTTTGTGCAATGTAAATTCATTTAGATAAAAAGTAAGAGTATTGAATAAATGATCCAATTTAATTAACTTAAATTTAATAATCTAAACGTGTGTGGGTTAAAGAAGAAGAATCTACCCAAAAAAAAACGGGAGAGAAGAAAGAAAATGGATAAAAACCCAATTGGGAGATCCCACACCTTGTTTTCTTCTCCCTCTTGTTTTTGACTTTTTTTTTTTTTTTCCATTCTTTGGTTTCATGGGAAGAGCTCATAGCTACCAATCTCCATTTAGCTTCAGAAAGCAAGGGATCCACATGAGAATTTGAAGTATCAGACAAATCCCACTCCCTTCCCTGTTTCGGCGCCGATCATCTCCCCTCTCTTCTGCTTTCATTTCCTTCATTGATTCGAGCATTTGAAATTTGGGATAATAATCTAGAGAATTCTCGATATGATGAAACATAAGCTTAAAGCAAACCAAGGGGTCCCGGAGACCATCCTTCACCGCCGCCTGGTCTGTCTTTCTTCTCCCTGTTTTGATTTTTTTTGGATCCATGGTAACACTCATACATCAACTTCCATTCTGCTTCAAAAAAAAAAAAAAGTAATGGATTCATATAAGAATTTGAAGCATTAAACCAGCCCCGAAACCCCCTTCACCACGGTAACCCCCCTGTTTGTCATCGTAGCTTCTTCCTCCTCATTCTTTTCTACTTTCTTCCTTTGACTTCGATGGGTGAGGGATCTTCTAGATGATTCTACAAAAATAAGATCCAATAAAATAAAAGCCAAGGGAGGGGGATTCCATCTCTACCGACACCACCATCATCTTCTACTCTTTTGTTTTTCCATGATTGCGCTCTAGAGTTGGGCCCTCATCTTCTCTCTGAAGCTGAGGAGTACAGACAACAAATTGGAAGCTTTTAAGAGGAATTCAAGTCAATTGGAGCAAGACCTTGGCATTAAACTATCAAGGAGCCCAAGTCCAAAAGAGAGCCGAAACCTAGGGTTGGGGACTTTGCGAAATCCGACACTTTTGAGGCTCCAAAAGGTAAGATTTAGACTAAATTTGGTATTTTGATATGATTTGGGTCGAATTTGATAAAAATCCAGTTGAACTTGAATGGTTTAACTGATTAAGTAAAATTTCAACTAATCTTTGGGGCTTGTTAAGTTAGATTCATGCGAATTGAATTAAAACAATATAACCTAATTATTGTGGATGAGGGGGTTAAAAACTTAAAGTTTAGTTCACTAGTTCATTAAAAATTTGATTAGTCTCAATAATGAGTTGGAATTGTAGTTTAACTTATGGAATCCTAAACTTTGAGAACTTAAGTTGAGAATATTGTCTAAATCATGAATTAATGGGGGTGATGTCATAATAAATGAATTTAAGTGATGAGTTGGGTTTTCTATTTGGGATATTTACCTGTAAATGGGTGAAGCATGGTACTGATTTAAATTAAGAATAAAATGAGAGTTTTGGTTTAAGTCCTAACATAGCCTGTGTTTGGGCTAATTTATTTTTGTGACTTTTTGGCTTAAAAGCCACAAAAAAATCAACTGGTTTGGCTTATTAGGTTTTTTTTCATTTTTTTTTTCACTTTTTCTACATGATTTGACATCTACTTTTGTACTAAAAAATCTAAAAAATCTAAAAATCACTAAAAAAAAACTAGTCCAAATGCAAGCTTAATTTGGGATTACATGGTCTAGTATAAGATAATGTTGATATTGAAACTCCGCTTGAACTATTTGAACTTTGTTACCGGTTTATTAGTGAATAGATAGTTAAGTGTATGGCTTAGTGAGAACATGGATATTGCGACCTGATGTCATAAGAATTTACGGATTTTAGTTAAAATCATGGTTTAATCGTAATATATGAAAGATTTATTGAAAACCATAAGGTATTCCCAATTTCCTAATCTTATTAAAAGTGATAGAAAGGTGGATAAAGGGTTAACAATATATATTGATCCAAAAATTGACAAGGATCATTGATTTCATAATACATGGAAAAATGTGTTTAAATTAAACTGTAGGAGGGTTATTAAAATCGTGTAACTTAAGGATTTATGAATTGTGAGTTAAACTAATCGTTAAAATGAAGAACTTGGGAAGGTTGTGATAATTTTAGTGAACTTATTGTTCTTTTAATATGATTCCTTGTCAACTAGTTTGTTTCTTAAATGAGATAATATTGCATTTGGAATTCATAAAATTAATGTGGGCTTGTGACTTGTTGAGATTTAAGTTGTAATTGACTTTACAACCAAAGGACTATAACTTGGTAAGTAGTTGATATGAAAACGTAAATATAATAATGAACAAACTCTTAAAGGGAAATGAAGTTACTAAATGAATAAAGCCACAAAAAGAGTTGTGTTTGAAATTTAAGTTGTGAAATTTGAAGAAGAAAAAATGATACTAACATGGTTTAATGTGGTTAGTGAGATAGTTGTATGAGGTTGAAACCTCAGGTGTTATTAACATGACTTGAATGAATAATTGAACTAGAAAAATAAGAAATTCTTGACAGATTCATGGTTTATTATGTGAAATATTGAATTGGAATTACAAGTTAAATCTAATGATCAATGGTTATGGTTTGAGAATTTATGTGTAAAACATGATCTGGGACTTGTAATATTGAAATGGAAAGATACCATGAAGGTAATTTGAGAAATCTATATTTGTGAAAATAGATTGGGGAGATGAACTCCCAGTTGTTAATGAATGTTGATATAGTTAATCAAATATTGAACCGATGATGGATGATGTAAATGTAATAAGTTGGGCTTGACTAGTTCCACGGTAAAAGACCGAAAACTTGCGCAAGAATGGTGCCATTTCCATTGGGTTAGTCCCCGAAAATTGAGTATGTGATTGTTGTAGTGAGTAATAAAGTTATCTATTACCCAACGGCTTCGCGTAGCCTGTTGGGGGAATAGGGAAGGGTTTTTATGAGCTGCACCTGACATCGGTTCAGTGTTTTGATTAATGAAATTGAATGAAAATGTGAATAATTAACTGATGATTGGAAAGGAAAGTTAATGGTATTATGATGGATGGGAAAGAACTAGTATTTGATAACTGATTAAAGATAAAATGTAACGAAAGAAAAGAAAGAAAAATGGTGGAAAGGATAGTTTAAATTTTGAATAAGAAGGAGTCTTGTACCTAATAAGAATGAGGGGTGGAAATAAAATAAGGATGAGTTAAGATCAAGAGTCAGAGATTTTAAAGTTGAGAAATTAAAATGAATTATTATTACTTTTATAAGTTTATAACAAATGAGGTTGTGTGAGTTGTGAAACGAGTAAAGAAACTAATAAAAGGTTGTTGCATGATATTCTCCTCATCCACACCTCACAAGTCATGCATTGCACTTTCTTTAGTCTCTATCCTACGAGTTTCGGCTCACATTTGTTGATTTAATATTTTTACAGGTTTTGAGAACATAGAGAAGGCAAAAGAGATGTTATGACCACTACGTGAGTTTTGAAGAAAATGTTATTTTTGAAAAAAGGTTTTGACCATTCATTTAGGAAGTTGATTCATGCTCATTTTGTACTAGTATAATAAAGTTTATCTCTATGATTGAATTATAAACTAATATGGATGAATGATGAATGTTATTGCATATTATGGAATTTCATTTGGAATATGAATGTAATAGTTATGAGATGGAGAATAATAGTCGTAAAGTAGTTTTAATTGTGATTGTGAGTTAAAATCTAAACTGAGCCTGAGTATAAATTGTTATTTGAATTCAATAGGTTTACAGATAAATTGGAATTTATCCAAAAAATAGATGAGATTCTGCCAAAAATCTTTAAAATTATAGTTAGAATATTTATAAAGTTTGATTGCAAATAGGTATATTTTTTGGTTTGCTCTCTGGCATATGGGCGCTCGAGTGGGGATCGAAATCCGCTCAAGTGGTGGGTGAGATGAGGACTGAAAAATGGTTTCTGGCAGTTGACTGCTCGAGCGGTGGTTAGTCCGCTTGAGCAGACCAAGCTGCTTCGAGAAATTGTTCTTGTTTTATAAAGCCAGTACCTAATTTAATTAAAAAGATTTTGAGCCTAAAATATTATTTTTCACAAAAGTTTTCTCATGACTACCCGATAATGTGAGATAGTGTGGTTAGATTCAGGTGACCTGGGTTTAGGACGCGACAGTAATAAAGTAATACCGCTCATTAAAGTATGGTGGGACAACCATTCTAGAGGAGTAACAACGGAAAAAAAATAAAACTCGACTTGAGAGACAAGTATCCAAAATTTTGTGTAAGGTACGACACTTTCTAACTTAATCCAAGTAAAATTTGGAGGACCAAAGTTTCTAGAGGTGTGGAGAATGCGATATCACAAAAAATATAAATAAAAATAATCAATTAAATAAAAGATATATATAAAAATATTATTAATTAATTTAAAAAGAAAGTCGTTACAAAACTATATAGGCTAACATTAGTAGCTAATAATAATAATAATAATGTTCATAAATTCCATTACTAATTAAGTTTTCGTTTAAAAATAATAATATCATTTTAATTAGACTACATAATTATAAATTGAATACTAAAATAATTATACTTAATTATAAAATTAAATACATTAATGCTCCTTAAGCCATTCAATATTAGCCTCTATAAATGGGTTGTGGGGAAAATCAAACTGAGGAAAAAAAAGAAAAAAAAGAAAAAAGAAAGAAAAGGAAGAAGAGAACCAGAGAAAGAAAGGCAAAAAAAAAAAAGAGTGCAGCGCCAGCTACGACGCCCACCGTTGTTGCCATCCATACCCGTCGCTTGTGCCTCTGCCGCCGCCGTCTCTTGCCATCGTGACCCTTCTCCGACCATCCTCTCTCTCCTCCTCTCGGTAATAACTCTCTCCTCTCTCTGGCCACTATTTTTTCTCTCACGTCTCTCTTTTTCTCTCCATCCCCTCCCTCCTCTCTCGGTGGCAACCACCACCACCACTGAGACCACCACCACCACACCCAAAACCACCTAGTGACCACTACCTTTTTAACCACCATCACCATGCCCCACACACGCATGCCACCCGCCACCTTCACCGCACACCACCATCACAGCCCCACCCTTTGCCACCACCTCTTAGCAACCTCGAGCACCACCATAGGATCACCCTCGACCATCGCAAACCACCCCAGATGTCACGCCCCAAAAATCTATGACATGGCGGTCCAAACCACAAAAGATAATAGAGGGCTCAAGGACCAATAAGAATGCGCCATATAGACAAAGTCAAGGTCTATGGTCAAAGTCAAAAGTTAATAAATCCAACGTGGAAGTCAAATGGTCAAACAAAGTATTCGAGTCGCATCTCGAGGCCCAAAGACTTAAGAGAACAATTAATTAACCATAAAACAATTTTCACAATCTCTACCCAAGAGGCACAATAGATCAATATCAAGTTTTAAAATGAGAATTCGGCCTCGTGGCCTTACAAAAATATCTATTCCATGAGTTGTGGCCTTGGGCCTGCAAGTATACAAAAATCACTTACTATCTTCAAAATGAATGGCCCTCATAAGTCTTAAGCCTGTGTCCTACTCTCGGTACCTGAAAATGTTAGGCATGAGCATAACAGTCCAATAGAAAATATTATGTATAAGGTAAATATGTGGTGTCATGCATGCATGCCAATTAAAATACATAAATAGATTTGAAAACCAGTTTCTTATTCCATGAAACCCTTCATTCAAACCCAAGTTTAATTTCATAATTTAATTAATCAATTGAATGTATTTAAACATAATCTTTCACCCTTCCTATTTCCAAACCCGCGTACACACACATCCCTAGACTTTGCAAAGCAGAAGTCTAAAATTACAAACCTGTCTTTACAGCTATCAACCGATGGACCAAGCAATCCCGAATTCAAACCTCTGTCTTTACGGCTATTAGACCGAGGGACCAGGCAATTCCAACCCTTGCGCAAGTTTACGATCTTTTACCGATAGGTATCTCGTACCCCACTTATTTTTCATAACAACGAAATCCAAACCGCAACACACGCACTCACGCACACCAGGCACTTAACCACATTGAGTCAAGTCCTGTACACTAACATAACCTAAATTCATCAACAATACTCCTTTTATTGTTCCCAACATCCATAACAATATTCCACATCATATTTATATACAAGTTTCTCAAGTAGCACAACTTTTTCTGTATCACAAAAATGACATTCAATTTTACTATTAACTCAAAATATGCAATTCTTCCCAATTCATAAATAAGTCATAACATATTCATTTCAACATCAACTTCAAATCAAATCTACATAATACATATCTCTCTTAATTAACTTTCCCGCATTACATTCATATTAAAATTATCCAACTAACTTAATTTTTCAACATCAAGAAAATATGCTCAATTTCATCATTTACTCAACATACACAATTTGCCCCAAATCATGAACAAAATCTAATATATTTATTTCAACACCAACTTCAAATTATTTACTCAACATACACAATTTGTCCTAAATCATGAATAAACTTTAATATATTTATTTCAACACCAACTTCAAATTAAATGCACATAATATAATTTCATCATGTAATTTCTCCATTTAAAGCTCAAAAATAAAATATTATCAACATAAATGCATATATTCAAGAACTTTTTTTTTCTAGAAAGCCTAACATCTTAATCCATGTAAAATAAGCAATATTATACACTACAACAATATTTTTTTTAAAGCACAAGAAAACCTACCTCTTGGAAGCCAAAATCATCAAAACCTACAAGCCCTAGCTCCAAGCCCTAGTACACAAAGCCCTCGTTGAGTATAGATGGGGAGAGACCAGCAGTGGTTAGGTTACGTCGTCGGAGTGGGGGATGGCACCGGCATTGGTCGGTGGCTGCCGTAGGGGCGCGCTGGTCGTGGCTCGCGCTGCGTCTCTTCTCCTTCTTCGAGCTTCTGATGAAGCTTCTTTTCTTTTTATTTTCTGTTTTAAATGATTTCTCAGCATCTTTTTTTAGCATATTATTTGTTTCCTCTTCTTTAGCATTTTTTTTAAATTAACTTGTGGGTCCCACCATTAAAACACCATATATATATATATATATATATATATATATACTAGTTGAGGTAGCCGTGCTACGCACAGTCATTATTTTTGAAGCACTACTAATTAAATTTGTTTGGCGTGATAAGTTGCATTTTTATATATCATATTTGAGTAATAACAATGCAAGTTTTGCAATGCATTTATTGGCATTGCAGTAAATTTCGTGCCCATGATAAGTCAATCAAGATAAATTTGGAAGATTTGTAGGAGGCATTTTATTGTCCCCAACAAAAAGCTTCCCTAGTGGGATACCAAAGTTAGAAAAAATCTAAAGTGGGACTCAAAAACCATTGATTTCAACTTTCATTCGAGAATTCTAAATGAATGTCAAATTCTATACATAACTAACTATTTTTTTCACTTATAAATTCGTGAAGATGTTGCTACAAGCCCATAAACTCCATAAAGTAATAATCACAAGAAAAATAGAATTTTAAACACGAGCAATAACTATCGTCTAACATATTTTTACATGTTTTTCATTGATAAACATCTCCACAGTTTTCTCATTTGCAGCACTAAGAACACCTGCCATGGTGCCTCTAGCTCGTCATGCAGCATAGGCCAGATCCATGGATGGATATTTAACATTATCCAGAGTTTTAATTTCAATGACCCAAGCCTGTATCATCCATTTTAATGGTTTTTCACTCAAATCATATATGTATAAGTACAATATATACCTTGTACGTATAAAACGATACATAGATACATATAGCCACGGGGAAATAACCAATCACAATGTGTGTCTCTATGTTGACCAAGTGAACGTCACTCAATGAAAATCCAATTGTCAAACTACATGAAACAACCAGTTGCTATTAAACAGCTTGTCAGTCAAAGTCAATTGAGCCATTGTCCAAACCAATATATTCAGTTTGATAGGTAGGTCAAAGGTGAACTACGCTCAAACCAACCCACTAGCATCCCAAGTTACAACATTTTGTATGGCTAGCAAATAGAGAATACGCCATTTTGTGCAGTTAACTTCACATAACAACTTGGTTCAAAAAATGAAATGTAGATTAAGATACCAAAAGAGGTCAAGTGTCCAAGATAAAAGTTCTTAAATAATTTATGTAGAATTTATACTTTCTGTTTTTCTAACTCTTAACAGATGGCTCATTATTTCCGATATGCTTTTCCTTTTCCTAATAGGACAATTAGCTATGGTTTCCTGCAAACTAAATATACCAAGAAACAAAATCCAAGCTCTATTAACGACGAAAACCTGTGCCAACCTCCCCAGTGCAAATGCAAGCATTTCCCTCAGCTGAGCGTCTGGGTACCGGAGCATCTCAATTAATGGTCAGACAGCACCTATCTGAACAATGTG
>JAULJZ010149631.1:0-10284 GCA_032270985.1 Heliamphora pulchella | reverse complement strand
ACACTAACAATTATCCAGAATTATCCCTAAAGGAGGTTTGTACTGGCGATACCGCAATTAATCTGTCCGATGGGGAGAAAAGCTTTACTACCAACACGCAAGGTTTAATTGCATCGCCTACAAACTGGTGATGAAGATCGCGGGATTTATCTGTGAATAAATTTCTTCTCCCACTTAGATTTTTAAAAAATTCATTTAATTAAAATAAATTTATTAATTTCGAAAGTCACACGATCTGAAAGAATCAAATATCTTCTCGTGTACACGATTCTAAAAATTCTAGTTTATCAAATTATCTTTCGAAAGTCACACGATCTGAAAGAATCAAGCATCTTTCCATGTATACGATTCTAAAGACTCTGCTTTATCAAACCATCTTTTCGCGTTTAAATGCGTAACAAATAAAATTTAATAAATGCACAGTTTTTCCTCTATCTTTTCTGCTAAGGTAGTGATTAAAGGCATTTATTTATTTTATTTTTTGTTCCACATTTTTCAAAAAATAATAATTTATTTCGATTAAACATTTTTTTATTTAATTAATTCAAAATTCGAAATTAATTCCCACATTTTGTTTTTCAAGATATCTGATTTTAAAAAAATTTATCTTTTAAACGTGATATTTTGTAAAAAAATAAAATATCTAAAGTTTTTTCATTTATTTAAAGTTAATTAATTAAAAAAAACTTAATTTTATTTTCCATTACAAAATATTTTAATTAAAATCAAATATTCGAATTAATTAAATTAGCAGGATAAATAAAATCAATAAATATCATCTACGCAATTAATATATAAAAAATAAATTAAATACAAAATAAATATCAATCTCGATTTTATAATCCGTCTGAAACTCTTAAAGAGTTTCAGTCTCATGTTAAGATAAGCTTCTAGTATCCAGATAGTTTTAGAATTCCTTGATATTATCTTATCAAAACAGATTCGGCTGAGGCTTGCCACTGCTTGCGAACCGCACCTACTGATTTGGATTAGCGCCTCTGTACTAATTCAAGCTTCAAATTGATTGGAATTAAGCCACAACAGCCTTTTGAAAAAAAAGTGTTCTGGAATGGCCCAAACACTTTGCTGCGTTTGGCAAACTGGTTGCGCCACTTTAAAAAAAACTTTAGCCGTTTGCTTTTTTAATAAAAAAAAACACCTGAAATTGCGCCTGGGAATTTTCGCAGCTTGTTGAGTTGGCGCATCAAGCTTTGCGCCTGTTGGGAATTTTGCTCCAGTTTGCTTGGCTTGGAAGCCGCCTGCTTTACATGGAAACCTGCATAACATCAACACCACCCACTTGTTCCTGCGGGGCATGAACGTCCCCTTCTTCCGAAACATGGGCATATGCACGGCCTCGGCCCGCCCCTACCACGTCTCAACATCATCACTCTACGAATAAGAAAGAACATGGAGAGGTATCAACACAACCTCACGAGAACTCATCTCTCACAGATAAGATTTCTCTTCAACAAGACATCACATCACACGAATCGTCATATCAATGCACCTAATACAACACATAACGAGAAGGACTAATTGAAATGACACGCCAGTTCGGCTAACTCGTTTAGATTTCTAGTTAAAACGGACGTCGACCAAACGCCTTTTTAACTCGAACCCCTAACCAGTCGACCGGCCGCTCAAGGGCCAAACATATCATCCTAAAAGTCCAACCTCCATACCCAAACACCACATAGCATACAAATGTCAAGTTATACTCAAGATGCTTCATGCTAGCATACCAAGTCATGATTGTCACACATCAATGCAAACTCTCACGCAATGGATCAACCACCCCCACGATTCCTAGGTATTCGAACCTACACCTCTGGTACTAATCTGTAATGCCCCGATTTTGAAATAATAAAATTGTGAAAGGACATGAGATTTTCCTAATAAAAGTGATCATTTTGTTTGAAACATAACCCATGAAAATGGTCATTTTATACTTCAAAGGATAGTTTAAACACATTTAGGAAAAACTCTGTTCAAAAAGATTTTTCAATGACAAACCACCCAGTGGAGTCCACTCGAACGGGCCATCCACCGCTCGAGCGGTGAGGTACCCGAGAGCATCCTGGCAAAAAACATGAAAATTTTCTAAAAAACCTAGAAAACTTTTCATTATCATAAGTCTCAAGCATGCTTTTTAAGAGGCTCAAATATAAGGTAAAACATGCATTTGGATGTAAATAACACTGTTTAACCCCAAAACCTTGGAATTTTAACATTCGAAACCATAGAGTATCATCCAAAAATTAAGGAATTCGATCCAAGAAACAAACCCAATGTCTTCACATGCATGCAAATATATGAATAGGACCTTAGGGTCTTACAACGGGTTATTCCAACCCAAAGAACAATATCCAAAAAAAAAGAATTACATTTACAGATCTTTTCTTTAAAGGTGATACAACAAGGATGTAATCCTATCTACTACTCAAAAGGGGACGGCTATCGCCACCTCAGTCCAAAATCTTATTCCCGCTATCACTTGAAATATTATTAAACAACATGAGCCGAAACTCATAGGAAAAAGACTAACAATGAACATATGCATGACATATGAAGATGGTTATGCAGGATGCACATGTAAGTTTAACTGGAAAACACATTATTTGTCTCAAATCAAACTCCCAATACATAACCAAGTTTTTGTGAAAAAGGATTATCATTCTACACTTCAAAGTGTTGGTGAAATTAGCCATTCTACGCAATCATCTTACCATTCTCAAACTATTCAACACATTTCCACCTCTCATCATTTTATCTAGTTAAGATTTTACCAACCCAAATTATCCATCAATTCATTTCAGTACCAAGGCCGGACGGCGTCTATAGACCCCCTAAGCATATTTATCACCACCGATCCACGCGAGGTCCGAGGGATAAATATCTGTACTATAACTCGACACGGTGAGCACATATTTTTTATTTTCCTCAAAAACATCAATGGGTGGGCTACCCAAGAGAACGCTTTTATAGAGATTAACCCAAAGGAAGGAACTACCTTACATTGTGCAAGTTTTTGGTCTTTCATCGAGGAGCAACTCATGCCCAAACTTAATTATTCCATTCCATCACACGGTACTTCAATCATTTCTTACAATTTTTAGCTTTTACATTAAAAATCCCAAATTTTCATACTCGACACAAGCATGTGCTACACAATTCATGAGATATAAGTACAATAGGTTATCCCAACCCCCAATTTACCCAATAATCACATCAATTTCAACATATGGGTCCCTTAACCCCAAAACCCCCAAATTCTCATGATTTAAACTCAATTTAAAACCTTAACACAATATTTTTCAAATTCAACCACATGAAACGACAACGTAAAGATAGAATCTAGTTAAATCCTCCATAGATCCAAGATTTAGCCTCCAATAACAACAAACCCTAACTTAGGGTTTTAAAAACACAATTTTCATACTTTTATGTTCATAGAATCAAAATTACAACATATATCACATAGATATTCAAAGAGAGTCTTAAATCCTATCTTAAGGACGCTAGATCCACAAGAAAAAGCCTCAAGCGAGCTCTAACCATGGGAATCTCCACCCACGCAGTGAGAAAAGCTTCCAATGTCAAGATCGAACCTCCAACGAACAAGGAATCGAGGTGGAAGAGTGAGATCTCACCAAGGGAAGCTCCAAACAACACCAAAAAGCAAACCCTAACCCTCACCCTCACCTTTGGTTTAGAGAGAGAGACATGAAAAGAATGAGGAAAAAAGAAGCCCCATGCGACCTTTAAAAAGTCTACTTCGCGATAGTCCGCTCGAGCGGACACCCACTGCTCGAGTGGTCCCCTCCTCCAGAACCTCTCGGCCACCTGTCCGCTCGAGCGGTCTCCCCACCACTAGAGCAGTTAGTGCTGGGAGACGAACCGAATAAAAGCTGCCAAAACCGAGCCAGATGGCAAATGGAACACCTCACCGCAATGTTCCCATGTATTAGCTAACACTTAACCATCGTTAGCAACATATATACGCTCAAGAATTAATATTCACGCAAGATCCACACATTTCGTCGCTCCCACCAAACCCAATATGTATGTTTATCATGAAAACAAAAAAATAATAAGGGACCGAGTCCCTACAAACCGATACACCATTAGATATGGATCAAATGAAATGTTAACTTGGGAGTTTTGAACCTTTCTATTTGAATATATGAATTATGAGAATATATGAGATGGTTGAGATTATAATCATAATGGTGTGGGGTTTAGCGAGAGGAACCGGGTTAACGGTTAGACTCGTATAGGGTGTTAATGAAAATGATATAATTAAAGTACCTTGTAATCAAATTGGATGTTTAAGTTTGGGCTCGAGTAGCTCCTCAGTGAAAGATCAAAAACTTGCGCAATGTAAGATAGGCACTTCCTTCAGGTTAATCCCCGTAAAAGCGTGCTCTTGGGCGGCCCACCCATTGATATTTCTGAGAGAAATAAAAAATGTGTGCTCTCCGTGTCGGGATATAAAATGGGTATATATCTATTAGGTCTCGTGTGACCCGATAGTGATAAATACTCCTGAGTCTATAGGCGTCGTCCGGCTTTGATACATAATTAAATCAATAAATGAATTGGGTTGGCAAACCATAATCAGATGAAATGAATAAACAATGGAGTATGGAAAAACTTTAGGTTGGTTAGGAAATGGTGGAGTGGCAGGTTATAACGGTTAACTCCACTATGATCATTGAACAGTGAACTGCCAATGTTATGTGATTGGAATTTGATTTGGGATAAACAGAATTGGTTTTTGGAGAAAATTATATGTTGCATCCTGCATAACCTGTAAGGACCCGGTACGTGTTTATTTTGTGCTTACATATTTTCGTTTAAGTGAGAAGACATAATTAATTTTGGACATGGGTGTTATAAAATTTTGTTCACTAACGGTTAACTTACTAACATGTGAAAGTGTAATTGAGATACAGGATGCTAAATGACAATAATTTGTGGCTAAGAATAGCTTATTAATTTAAATTCTTAGAATATGGGTTTAAAATTAAGTTGTAAATGTGGAATTAAATTATGAAGTTAATGGAATTAAATTAGAGTGGAAAATGGGTCATGAAAGCTAAAAGTAGAAAGAAGAAAGTAGAAACAATAAGAGGCAAGCCAAACATGGCCTTGGACCATTCTAGAGAGTTGGAGAGATTGAGAGAGAAAGATAAAGGGGCAAGGGGTCTCACCTCCTCACCCCACTCACGTCACCACCTCCTCTCCCATCTCTCCTCTTCCTCCTCTTCTTTTCTTGGATCATTTGGAAGAATTCTTATTGCTCCTCAAACCTTAACCCTCCCTTTCTAAACTTAACAACATTAGAAGCTAAATTGGAGGTGAACAAGTAAGGAAATCAAGCTTTAGAGCAAGGAAATGAAAGATTGAGCATCAAGGAGAAAAACCAATGAGAGCCAAAACCTTAAGGTGGTGATTTTGGTGGATTTCAAAGAGTTAAAGCTCCAAGAGGTAAGATTTAGATTATCTTATATGTTTTGTGTTGAGTTGGGTTGATACTTTGTTTATATGAGTAAAAACCTTGTTGATTTCATGTATAAGTAGAAAACTTGATAGGTGTGTATGGGTTGAGTTGGGTTTTTAGAAAATTGGAGTTTTAGAAAATGATTAGCTATGAATTTGTGAGTTTATTGTGTAAAATGGAAGCTTAAATAACCTAAGATTTCATATTTTTGCATCAATTTGGGTTTGAATAGGTTTTGGCTTCAAAACTTAGCGAAAATCAATTTTTCGGCGCAGGACCGCTCGATAGACCGATCGATCGGACTATCAAGGGGTCATGGGTTGTTCTCGGTATTTTTCGCAGGCCAGACTGCTTGACAGACCGATCGATCGGTCTATCGCGCGGTCTGTTTCACTGGTTAAAATTTTATTTTTAAAATTAATGTATCTCCCTCATTTGGACTTCGAATGGGGTCGCTTTTGTACTCAAATCGAAGCCCCGGAAGTTCTCTTTCCAACAAGACTACTCTCACAAGAAAATTCGTTTTTTAGAAAAAGTTATGATTAAAATAGTGAGGGTATGTCAAAATTTCATAACCATTTTTCACCCATTTTTTAGCCGAATGTTTTAGAAAAACTTATTTTCATTATTATTGGCCCTTTTTACTAAATTCCTAGTCCCTTGAACTAATGGCACACCTATATATATATATATATATATATATCTCGATTGAGTTGGGAGGCATGCATTGGACCAGTTGGTTGGGTTTTCTTTTACAATAAAAGTGGGTTTCAAATTGATATGTACATATATACATGATGGGTGTTACCTTTTTTAAAATGATGTGATCTTCTTGCTATCAACCTTGTGTTATTAGTACTTGGTAACATGGAAGAAATGATGTGAATTATGAGAAACTATATAATGAAAGTTGTGATACATTTGATTTGGAAATTTAATGGAAATTTGGGTTTGGAATCAAAGGTGTATTACGGCAATAATTAGAAGAGGAACCATTTGTGGATTGGACTCCTGGGTTTTAACCAATAATGAACCGTGTGGATTAATGTGGATTAAGTTGGGCTAGCGGCTCCACAGCGAAAGACCAAAAACTTGTGCAAGATGGGGACCACATGCCCACGGGTTAGCCACTGGAATGTGGCATTGTGTCGTGGTGAGTTATGGAGCTATCTATTACCAAATGGCTTTGCGTAGTCTATTGGGAATTAATAGGGAGGGGTTTCTATAAACTGCACCCGACATCGGTTCATTAAAGTTGATACGATTTTGTGAAAATCGAGAAAACAAATGGATAAATTGAGACAAATTTGTGTGCGTGGGTGTGTGTGTTAAAAAGGAAATGACTTGGATAAATGTGCATATTTATTTTGGTTACACCCATCGCACCTCACAAATCATGCATTATATATTAGTTAATCTTTATCCTATGAGCTTCAGTTCATGTCTATATGTCAAACAATTTCAGGTTTCGAAGAGTGGGGTGACACCAAAGCTATGGATGCTTTTAGGAAGGGCTAGTAGATGGAGCTACGATGTCTTTTGATGTCTTTCGTTTTTGTAGTACATTAACTAAAGGAAAGTGACGTAATGAAAGTGATAGCTTAATATTGAATGTGGGTTTTCTCAAACATTTATAGTATATTTGAAAATGTAAATTTTGGAACTTTGTTCATTTTATTAAATCCTTTGAATGTTAGGTACAATATTTTCTTATGTTTTGGGGCATCACCTATGGATACGGTTTATGTATGCTGAGTTTAAGGGTTAGTTCACGTACCCGGGTTTGGGTCGGGACAGAATGGTATCAGAGCTCTAGGTTCAGATACATAGGAGCCGTGGGAAGTGAGGACGACCTTTGTATGAGAATTGTTTGATGATAATTAGGCACCACTACACAGCATGGTTTGTCTACTTGCATGGGATTGCGGTTGTATTATCTTGCGCCTGCTATGTGTTTATATGAGCATAGAGGTTGAGTCTTGAGTGATGTGGCTTGCCATTTGGCGGCTCATCAACTATTTTGGGGTTCGAAATAGAAAAGCGTTTGGCCAACGTTCTTTCTATGAGAAATCTGAATTAGTTGCCTGGATTGTCGTGTTACTTTGAGGCTTTCCTTCAGTATGTGTTTATATGCAAATGTGATTTAGTTTGAGTATGGATAACCCTGTTAGCGCTTAAAATTGAATCTATTTGAGAAGGGAGTGTCGATTTGTTTACGAATTATGTATTGACGATCATTTTCTTTTTGTATAGTGTGCCTCCTAGGCAAAAGGGAGGTAGAGATCGAGGTCGAGGTCGCGGTCGCAGTCGTGACCGGGGGCGCGGGAGAGCGCCAGTTCCTGAAGAAGGGGATATCAATGCCCCGTAGGAACCAATTGGGGATGCAGAAGTGAATCAACAAATACTGAATGCTTTGAGGACTTTAATTAGGGCTAGGGCCAACCAAGGGGTAGCACGGGATTCGAAAGCAAGGGCTGCAATGATGATGAGAGAATTTTAACGTTTGAACCCTCCTACTTATGCTGGGGAACCTGACCCTCGAATGGCGACAGAATGGCTAAAGGTAGTCACCTAGATCTTAGATACTTTGTAGATAGTGGAAGATGACCTTAGGTACGATTTTGCTACCTTTCAACTCCGAGAAGAGGCAAATGATTCGTGGGAGTTTGCAAAGATGATAACAGACGGTACATGGGCATCATTTACGGCGGTATTCTTGGAGAAATATTTCCCTGAGTCTATTTGAGATACTTATAGAGAGGAATTCCTATCATTGATACAAGGGAACATGTCTGTTTTGCAATATGAATCAAAGTTCACAAGCTTGTCAAAGTTTGCGCCAGAAATGGTGTCAACGGAGGAATTGAAGGCTAAGAGGTTTGAAAGGGATTTACGACCCGTTATCCTAGAGAAAGTGGTAGGGTTTCGATTGAGGGTTTTCTCAGAGGTAGTCGAGACGGATATGGTAATAGAAAGTGCTATGGCAGACCATCGCAGGATCATGGAAAATAGGCAATTATCAGTGGCTAGGACAACACAATTTGAGGGACGACCTTACAAGAAGCGAATACCAAAATAGGACAATACTAGTTTGGCACCGCAGAGATCTCATTAGACTCAACACTCCGTACCCACCCCATCTGTGGCCTCGACAGCACGTCTAAAGCAGAGGGAAGTTACGTGATTTGTATGTGGGCAACAAGGACACCGGGCTAGAGAATGTTCGCAAAGAAAGCAAGCACCAAGCCAATAACATAATTTGACACAGGGATAGCCTCAAGAGAGGGGACCTATCAAATGTTTTTAGTGTGGTGAAGAGGGGCACGTTAGACGTGAATGTCCGCAAGGAAGAGTTAGCCGAGAAACATGTACTACACAACCTACTCAGCGGCAAACATACGACCAACCAACTCGGCAGACTGGGATGCAGATAGTTTGGGCTCCCAGGGAGGCTTCTTCGGTACAATCTATACGTCAACCTATGAGCAGAGGGCGGGGATAGACATCGGAGTCTAGGGAAGAATCTATGCCATAGCAGAAACAGGTACTTCGTCAAATCCTGAGATATGCGAGACTACTACCAATACCCCAGTGATACGAGGTACTTTGTTAGTTTTCAATTCTTGGGCTCGTGTGTTATTTGTTACTGGTGCATCACGTTTATTTATCTCTTCTTCATTTGTATCTGCTTTGGGTTTACTTGTTGAGATGTCGGACGAAGTTATAAATGTCGAAACACCCATCGGTGACAATACAACGTTAAGATATGTATGTAAAGGGTGCAAAGTAGTGATAACCGATCGTCATCTCGTGTTCGAATTTATTGTGTTGAAGATGTTAGGGTTTGATATTATTATTGGAATGGACTGGTTAACTACGTTTTGTGCATTTATTGACTATGATCAACGGAGGATTTTCTTGTGCACTCCAGAAGGAGATTCTTTCTTTTACGTGGGGAACAAAGATGATAATATGATACCTCGACTAGGTGACGTGAACGATTTAGTAAATGTGCATACGATTCTTTCTACTCTATTAACAAAAGATGATTCTTCAGTTCGAGGAGAGCTTCCTCCTATAGTGAATGGATTTCATGATGTGTTTTTGGAAGAATTGTTTGAACTGTTACCACACAAAGAAGTTGAATTTTCAATTGAGCTTATCCTAAGGACTGTTCCAATATTGGTACCATCCTATCGTTTCGCTCCAGCAGAGTTGAGAGAACTAAAGATTCAGTTGCAGGACTTGTTAGACAAGGGCTTTATTCGCCCTAATGTCTCGCCGTGGGGAGCACTGGCTTTGTTTGCTAAAAAGAAAGACAGCTCGTTACAATTATGTATTGATTATCGAAAGTTGAACCAAGTTACGGTGAAGAATAAGTATCCGATGCCCAGGATTGACAACCTATTCGATCAATTGAAGGGTTCTGCATGTTTTTCGAAGATTGATCTGAGATCAGGTTATTATCAATTAAGTGTCCAGGAGGATGACATACCTAAAACCGCCTTTTGTACCCGCTACGGACACTATGAATTTTTAGTGATGCCTTTCGGTTTAACGAATGCCCCCGCAACTTTCATGGATTTGATGAATCGAATCTTCGGACCTTACCTAGATTAGTTCGTAGTGGTTTTGTTGATGACATTTTGATTTATTCTCCAACCCGAGAAGTTCATGAGGAGCATTTACATGTGGCACTTCAACTCTTAAGAGAACACAAGCTTTATGCTAAGTATGAGAAATGTGAATTTTGGTTACCTGAAGTAAGATTTTTGGGA
>JAULJZ010149630.1:0-10284 GCA_032270985.1 Heliamphora pulchella | reverse complement strand
ATTTTTATATAAACTTATAATAATAAACTTATTTTTATAATATAATAAACTTATATAATATAATAATTTTGAAAAAATAAAATAAAAAAACGAGCCAGGCCGGTTAGGCCCGCCCAAGGCCCGCCCTAGGCCCGGCCTGAGGCCCGAGCCCTAAGCCCGAGCCCATAGTCCAAGCCCGAGCTCGTAGCACCTAGGGACTGAGCCGACCCCCTGGCCAAAAAGCCCGGCCCAAAAATTCAGCAGGAGCCCGCCGGGCTTGGCCCGTCCGGTCCACGGCCGGGCCCAAATTACACCCCTAGCATAACTTGTTGAACTTCAAAGCAAACAATAAGTTACTTTATTTGATTACAGAATTTCAGTTTCTATGAATTCAAAATTAACTTCAACGACATAGAAATAAAACTCGTAGTATGACCCATTTCAATCATTTGAAACAACAAAATGTGTTGTAAATATTTGTCACGACCTCGACCTGAGGTGCGTGATTCCAACATAACTCATTCCTCCTATGGTATTCTCTTGATTTTTTTAACTTATTTTAAAAGAAATTATTTTCCAGATTTACAAAATATTCCAAGTATAATTTTTACAAATTTTGGCAGAGTTTTCTCTATTTTTTGGACTATTCCAAATTTTTGGCATCACCTGTGAAACATAACAATACAATATACTCGGGCACTGCCCGGTTCACAATTCCCAATCATAGTCTAATATAAAGAAACTAATATTTTTCACATCATTGCATTCACATTCATTCCCAAAGTATTAATTCAAACCAACTAAACTCCAATTAATACTCAACATAGTTACATTCAATATTAAACAAACCATCTTAATCATCCATCTAATTAATACATAATCGACTCACATTCTTCGTTTCATTACTATTGTATTCATTTCTATGAAACTTAAATTATACATAAACTTCACTAGATTTGCATATAAATTTCATTCATCTAAGACAGTCTCATAGTTTTCATAAACAAATACGTGGGATTTAATCATATGTGTATACAAAATTTACATCTTTAAATCAAAGGTAAAAATTTGCTCCTTTCTTTCTCAAAACATTCTTCAAGATCCAAGCTTCATTTGCTCTTCTTTTTTTGATCATCAGAACCTGTAAAAAACATTTATTCAATGTACGTGAGCTGAACCTCGTAGGATAGAGACTAAAAAAGATATTATACATGATATGTGAGGTGTGAGTGTGTGGATAGTAGTATGTAAATAAACAAGTTCTCATGTACGTTTACAATAGTTTTCACCCACTTACATTTGAGTTATAAATTATAATCAACTCTCGTTAATTTTCCATCTTAACATAATAAGATATGCTTCTTTAATCTCCACATATAATTCAAAGTTTCAAGTGTGTCACATGTTCCATTATTACTACTTCACATCCATTCACCAGGCCCAATTTCATATACTTGCACTCTATATTCACATTAATGTAACTCTAAGGGACCAAATCATTTTGCTATAGAATTCAAATAAATAAACCGTGAAATTATTATAAAAAAAAAAAAAACTTCATAATTCTTCCCTTCAACTTGATTTAATCATAAATTTAACTCACTACCATGAAACCAACAGGTTATAAGGTTTCATTTTATCACCACGTCATTTATTAAGCTAAACAAACTTATCATTGAGTGTTCAAGCTATCATACCTTAAGTTGGAATTTGACTACTGTCTACACTTTATTAAATTACAAGGCCAGCACTAATGTTCTAAGCTCCTCGGTTTACATTTATTCAAATTTTAGAAACTAACCCCTTGAACTTAAGATCCAATTTGTAAATCCTGAACGAACTAAAATGTTCCAGTATTCTTCAAGTTTCCCTATCAAATTAAGCATTAGCATACAATCATTTATTTACAAACTCCAATTAAATTTCAAATTTAAGTTCTTCATAATTTAGAGTTTTGTGAATTAAGCAGCATTCCTATCTTATATCATGTCCCAAGATTACGAGTATTATTTACACATCCCGATTTCACCACTATCTCAAATTTTTTTTTTTAAAATCCCTCTATAAATCGCCAATTTATACTACAAGTTCACAATTCCAAGTTAAACCCCAAATTTCATAAATTAAATCCAGCTTCTTGGTTCATCGATCCATACAACATGAATTCAGATTCTCTTATAGTATCTCAGTGATTCCAAAACCAAATCTTGAAGTTAAGCTATACATTCAATCATCCATTCAGGAGATAACACGTTATAACTTTTAAACTCGAATGAATATAAATCCAGTCTATATACTCATAATTCCAATTAAGGTTTAAATAAAAATTTACTAATCTCTAAATTATTCCATGAATTTGACTCCAATTCCCTGAATCTCTAATTTACAAGTTTAAAACAACACCTTACTATCCCAATTTCAACACGTAATCCACTTACACCATTCCAAGCCACCAAATCAAGATCTCAGTCGAGGTTTTCAGAAATTGTCTAACTATTTAGAGATTTTAAGGATTTGATCAATAATTCAACACATATCTTAACACAATATCACAAGCTAGTCAAAATCCTACCTTGTTGTGCAACGCTTCCTCAGACTTTCACCAAATCTCCAAGCCCTAGGGCTTCGGCCCTCCATTAAATCAGCTTCCAGGTAGTTCGATGCGAAGCTCTTGCAGTGTAGAACTCAATTTTCGGGTTGGGGTCGTCTAATTTCGTAAGAAACTTAGTCGATTTCCGAGGAGAGGCAGGCTTCGGAGCTTGAAGCTCCATCCATGGCCAAATGAAACAGGCCACCAAGCACCGTCGCAGGTGCCGCTGCACCAGCCGCTTCAGCCGGCTTTTAACGCCTCATTCGATCTCCATTTTCGATGCTTTTTATGCCAAAAAATAGCTCTCGAAAATTAGTATTTTTTTTCTCAAAAAAATTTTCTCAAAAATTGCTCGAAAAATAGCCAAAAAAACTACTCGGAACTGCCGCTGCCGGACTGCTCCGCCACCACCCCCTTCAGCTCACTGTTTGGGCTTTTTCCGGTGATTCTTTCACGCCAGTTTTTTTTTGGAAAAATAGCTCAAGTATCCAGCAATACGTTGCTTCGAAGAACTCCTTGAAAATAGTCTGAAAAAATCCCAAAAAATTACCCCAAAGGCTGCAGCTGCCGTCACCGCCGCGAGTAAACCGCCGCGTTGCCTAGTTTTTTTCACCTATTTTGATGCTGTTTTTTCTCACATTTTGGACTCTTTTTCCAGTGGTATTTCACTGCTATTTTATGCGAAAAAATTTGTTCAAAACTAGTCTCGAAAACATTGAAAAAACTCACGAAAAATGGTCCCGATCCGTCGCCGATGGTGCCGCTGGAAAGGCTATTTTTATGCAATTTTTTTCTATTTTTGACACATGTTTTAATACTATTTTTACGCCTAAAAAGTGTACAAAAAACTGTTCAAAAATAATTCAAAAAATCGTGAAAAAATCACTACGATCCGTGGCCCGTAACTCCAGAAACCACCGCCGGTGCTGCCGCCTGTTCTTTGTGTTCTTGAATATTCAACCTGTTTATAAATAATATAAACAGATATTTAAAAATAAATAATTAGCTATTGTATCAATCCTATGTCCCGAAAGCACACATTCGATCTATTACGGTCAATTCCCGTGATTTAAAGAAAAATAATAATCATCATCCACACATTCAATCAAATATAAAATAAATGACGATCATAAAATCGGAATTAGAACGCCTGTAAAATTAAGTTAGCACAGTTCTAAAACTACTCGGCCTCGATAACTGTAAACAAAAAATAAAACGGCTCTGATACCTATTGTTGGAGGCAAACTACAAAGATCATTATTTTTGTAAACGATTTTCGATTAAAAAAACTGGACGAGCTAACGCCAAAACGGGCTCCAGATAAAACTTTTGACATCGAATGATCAAAAATAAAATCCATGCAACCAAAGTTAATTTAGAAGAATACCTTTTACCAGTCAAATCTTTAACTACGTTTTTTATTCCGAGTTAAAGCTCCCGTCAGATCTTCTACTGTATTTTCTTATACGATTCCCGAATATAGTGTGGGCTATAGTCTTCTGAGAACTCGTACCGGCAGAACCTGGACAGCTTTAGTCTTGAAGATAAGTTCTGAAACTGGTTCAGTCTATCAGCATATTTATAGGGTTACAGCAGGGACCTGTAGAGTAATTATGAGTAAAACTTCTAGTGGAACACAGATACCCATCAGCGGTTTCTGCAATTAAGCAAATCTCATAGCGGTATCTGCAATTATGAAAAACTAGCAGTGGTTTCTACAATTTTTATAAAACACTGAATTACAGTTGACACCACTGAAGAATTATAATTGCACTCTAACCTAAAATCTCAATATCATCTAGCATTGAGCTCCTGTTATTAAAATGCTTAACATTTCTCTCCACATTAAGATTTTCGATACCCACCAATTAAATTTAATTACTGACAATTTAATTTATTCGGCATTTTGTAATTTCTTAAACCCTTTCGCTTAACTTATTTAACCGCCGAATAATCAAATCCACCTGCAGGGTTTGGCCCAGTCAAAACTTATAAGCTCCTTTAAGGGGGTGACGTCAATTTTGATCTTTTGGAACGTGAATTCTGTCAATAATTAATATTCACCATATAAATAATACTGCTATCCAACTCACTAAGAATATAGACTCATATAAGATCGCACCCTCTAATGAATCAAAACAACAAATATTAAATATAGCAAATTAATAATTATTTCAGGATTAAGAGTATAATCACTATTCATAATAACATTGGGGGTGTGAATTAATTTATACAATCAGTATAAAATTAATTACCCCAATGTATCCCGTTCAATACACACAGTGTACTAGTATTAAAAGTCAAAACAATAGACAATGTTATTATCTATTTTTCGTAATCAAGACAAGCCTACTAAAACTTTGTACTACAGTCGTACCGATGGTATGTCCATCCATTTTCATCGAAACTGTAAACATAAAACTTATATTCTGCAAGAATCTAAAATCTGATTTTTAGTGTGCAAGTCGTACTTTACACACCAGATTAAATACTGTGCAGAATATTGGATATCCATGCAAAACATTAAAGAAATGATACACATATATTGCTCATAAAGATTCTCATAAAATAAATTTTTTTTATTAAAATAAATTAAATACTAAAAATATAGTTTTCAGTATACCAATCCTAACACCATGTATGGACCTAATCCTTTTTATTTGAAATAATTAATTAAACCTTGCTATGGTGCACTCAGTGGAATACTGTAAGCGTTTAATCGTGAGAAAGGTTTAAGATTTGATCATGATTATGATTATTGATGATGATTATGTGCTTGCTTATGCATGAAAAATAATTATTGCAAGTTGATTGAATGAGCCTTAAGGCATCGGAACAAATTTGGTTTTATGTATACTTTTTCTTTCCTTGGAGTGTTGTTCAGCAAGGGACCCCTCGAGCAATCCTGAGACCGATCGAGCAGTCTGTGATAAAGAAGAACTTTAAGTTGTGGGATTGAGGCTTTTCCATTCATTCTCTCTTCTCCACACTCTCTCTTTAAGATCTAGTGTGAACCCTAGGAGACTCTATAGAGCTTCCTTGAGCTCCATGCCACCCTCAATTGGTGGATTCTTCTTGCTTTCCCTTGGTTCTATACTGTTGGGAGATCGTTACGCGTGTTGGAGGCTCATTTTCCATCCATCTATTGGAGGTCTTCGTTGTTAGAGGTTGTTAGGGTTAGATTCTAGTTACTTGAGCATAAAAAAGATAGGATTTATGACTATCCTTGAATGTTTATGTGATATGAGTTATATATTTGAATATATATATATATATATACACGAAGATAATGTTTTGAAACCCTAGACTTAAGTTTAATGGTAAATCATGATAAATCTTAAAATTGTAGATGATTTAAGATGATTTTAACTTCTTGTTGTTATCAAATATGCTTGAATTTGAAAGATGAAAAGTTAGGGTTTGATTTTAGATTAAACGTTTGTGAAATTAGGATTTTGGGATTAACGGACCCAATAATGAAATTGGTTTATGATTTTATAAATTTTAGATTATGGGAACCTATTTACATATATAAAACCCATGAATTTGATGGTATGTGGAATAAAGAAATGTTGTATTGGCGTTTTGAGTAAACCATGTGACTTGATGAGGATTTTGAGAACCATAACGTGTTGGTTGGGGGTTTTAAGTTAAGTTAAACCAAATGTGTGTATAAGAAATTGAAAATGTGTAATCAATGTAAATCCATGGTGTTGGGTTTGACGAAAGGAATCGGGTTGACGATCAGGCTCTTGTTGGTTTAAGTGTGAGTGAATTAATTAAAGTACTATGTAAATGGATTGAATGATTAAGGTTGGGCTCGAATAGCTCATCGGTGAAAGACCAATACTTGCACAATGCATGGTAGGCCCTTTCTTTTAGTTAATCCTAATAAAAGCGTGCTTTTGGACGGCCCATCCATCAATGTTTCTGAGAAAAATAAAAAATATGTGCTCTCCGTGTTGGGCTATAGAATGAGTATTTATCCATTGAGCCTCGCGTGGTTTGGTGGTGATAAATATGCCTAGGTCTATAGGCGTTGTTCGACTTAGGTACTTAATTAAATCAATGAATGAAATTGGGATTGTAAAACCATATGATGTAATTGACGAATGTGAGAATTGTGAAACCTTGATAATGATTGTGATATGGAAATGAAACAAAATAAATGAAATGAAACGAAATGGGAAGTCATGGTAACCATGTTGGGATTGAGATGACAGAACTAAAGAACTAATTATAACGTGTAGGTGATTATGTGTGAGTTGTGAAAACTGAGAACTTGAAATGGGTATAATGAAATTGAGATAAAAAGAAGGGAAATTGGGTTTTTAACAAATCTCTGTGTTGCATTTCGCATAACCATCCTCGCATGTCATACATATGTTCATCGTTAGTCAATTTTTTACGAGTCTCGGCTCATGTTGTATAAAGTATTTCAGGTGATAGCGGAAAGAAGGCTATGGATTAAAGAATATGATCGCGTGACCCTTTTGTAAATGTTGATGGGAATACATATCTTGTTGTAACATCTTTGAAGATTAACGTCGTAAAAGTGTAATTCCTTTGAGTATCTTGGATGGTTGTCTTCGGGTTGGAGCAACCTTTATTGTAAGGCCTTAAGGCCAAGAATACATGTTTTGTGTGCATGAGAGGACATTAGTATTGTTTCGAACGTTATTCGATGGGTAAACGTTGATTTCTTTAATGTTTAGAGAAGTTTCTTTACTCTTTTGGTCTTGTATCTATAAAATTGGTTGCTTTGGAGGCTTATCTTTATGAATATTTTGATGTGGAGGCTAAGTTTTTTGAAAACTAGGCTCGAGAAAAGAGTCTAGAGCTGAATCGCTCAATGGACCACTTGAGCGATCTATCGAACGGTTAGTGGTACCCCTCGATTTCTCAGTTGTAGGGCAAAAATGCTACAAGCAGTGAGAGACTGCTCAATCGGTCTTAGGACCGATTGAGCAGTTTGACCGTGCGTGCAATTTTTCACTCTTTTGTTTTTGGGGCTTACTTTCCAAAGAGGTGTTTACCTAGGGTTTTATCCTCTCTTTTCTTTTAAAATCATGGTATTGAAAGCCGTCTTACGGTGTGATTTGGTCCCTCTTTCTCAAATGATTCTTTTTCCAACATCTTTAGTAAATATCTTTTGAGCTTCGGGCATAGGGATTGGGTGAAAGGGCTCCTTTTTTTGGTTGTCTGGGTTTGGTTCATGGGTCCTGGAGTTAGGGGCGTGACAGATTGGTAACAGTGCTCTAGGTTTGAATACCTAGGAGACATGAGAATGGTTTATCCATTGCGTTAGAGTTTGCAGTGATGTGTGACATTCATGTATTGGTATGTTTGCATGACATATCTGCGAAGTGACTTGATATTTGCATGCTATGTGGTATTTGGGTATGGAGGTTGAATCTTTGAGATGATGTGCCTTGCCCTTGGATGTCCGGCCAATTGGTTTGGGATTCTAGTTAGATAAGTGTTTGGCCGATGTCCATTCTAATAAGAAATCCAAACGAGTTACTCAAATTGGTGTGTCAATCCTAAGGGTCCTCCTCAGTATGTGGATATGTATTGATGTGATATTGCCTGACAATGATAAAAATGTTTACATAGCTTTAGAGGGTTAAGCCAAATCTTACCTAAATGAGTTTTATGATGCCTTTTATATAGAAGTTATGCCGATGGGGCTAGGGCGAGGTTGTAGTTAGGGTCGTGGTGTGGGTTATGAAAGTGCGACTCGGTCTTCATTGTTTACTATGGGGGTAAACTCGTGAGTTGAGTATTGATCGCTTATTTGTGTAGTGGGACTTGCTCGTAAGTTGTGATAACTGCACGAGTTGGTGTTAGCCTTAGTTAACGGCTCATTGTATTTTCGTATTATTGTAGTTTTATTCCGGTGTTGTTGAGGCATGGATGATTGGTGAGTCATTATAAAGGACTTTTCTTGTGGAATAATACTACCGGGAGGTGAGCTGTATCACTAGTGACCTTGTGATTAGGTGTAAGAGGGTGTTTGAGACACCTCAGAGATCGCATGTTTTGGTTGGGTTATGGGATTGTGATAATACCTCCCCGTTAATATTCTTGTGTATGTGGTTTTAGGCGTGATGAAGATTATGTACGTCATGAGCCATATTATGTCTTGAGCTGTGTACTCAGAAATGGGGTATAGACGAGAACATAGTGAATGAGAGCGTAATAATCATTGGCCTAACGTATTTCAAAATTTCTAGACACAAATGATTTTGGGGGCATCCCTTGCCCTGTGGGGTGTTGTTGTAATCATGGTGATGCCTTGTAGCTTTAAAAACCTATTTTGTAACTCTTATGTCCTTTCCCTAGCGCGATACTAAACCACATCCCGTATTTAGGTTCGAGAGTTGAGTTACGAGTATGTAAGCTCAGAGTTGTGCTTTGTGGGTTGAGCATGATGTTGCAGACGTGTTAGAATGTGTGTTGGTTTTGATTATTGTTCTTATGGTTAGGGGATCGTACTCTGGATATGTGTTTAGTAAGCACAGGGATGTACGCGTGGATAAAGTTGAGATGTGGGAGTGTAAGATCTTTTCACGTGACGACGTGGTCACTTTGGTCTCTTCTTTACGAGTGATAAGTGCACGAAACATGAGGTGCCCAAGATAGATGTTGGTGTGGTTGGCTCTACGGTATTAGAATGATGTGTTAAGGGATGTGATGTCCCTTGAAAGGATAGTGATGGTTTGTGACCTGATCTACGGCATGTTGGAGGCAAAATTACTAAGATCATTATTTTTGTAAACGATTTTCTGCAAAAAAATAACTAGACGGGCAAACGCTGAAACGAGCTCCAGATAAAACTTTTGACGAAGAACGATTAAAATAAAGCTGGTGCAACCAAAGTTAATTTAGAAGAATACCTTTTTTCGATCTATTCTTTAACTACGATTTGATTCCGAGTTGAAGCTCTAGTCAGATCTTTAACTGTATTCCCTTACGCGATCCTCGAACGTAGTGTGGGCTACGATCCTCTGAGAACTAGTACCGGCAGAATCTCGATATATTTAAGTCTTGAAAAACAAAAATAATATCATAATAATAATGATATAAAATCATTAAAAATTGGTTCAGCCTACCCGCATATAAGTAGGGTTACAGCAGGGACCTGGAGAGTAATTATGAGTTAGACTTCCAATGGAACACAGATACCTATTAGAGGTTTCTGTAATTATGGAAAGACATGCAGCGGCTTCTGTAATTTTCATAAAATACTGAATTACAGTTTATACCACTAAAGAACTATAATTGCACTTTAACCCATAATCTCAAGACTTTCTTGCATTGAGCTCCTATTATTAAATGCTTACCATTTCTCCTCACGTTAAGATTCTCGATACCCACCAATTAAATTTAATTACTGATAATTTAATTTAATCGGTATCTTCATATTTTTTAAGCCCTTTCGCTTAACTTATTTGACTACCGGATAATCAAATCCACCTGCAGGGTTTGACTCGGTCAAAACTTATAAGCATTCTTAAGAGAGTATCGTCAATCCCGATCATCGAGACGTGAATTCTGTCAATAATTAATATTTACCATATAAATAATACTGCTACCCAACTCACCGGGAATATAGACCTATATAAGATCACACCATCTAATAAATCAAAACAACGAATATTAAATATACGCAAATCAATAATTATTTCAGGATTAAGAGGATAAGAACTATT
>JAULJZ010149629.1:4539-31021 GCA_032270985.1 Heliamphora pulchella | reverse complement strand
TTGATCCTTTTTATATACCTATATCTATATATATATGCACTCATAATTTCACTGTTGTGATACACCGCCCGTCTTCAAAGCAAGCGGTCAGAGAGAGAGAGAGAGAGAGAGAGAGAGGGAAAAAAGCACTCTTCTTCTCCATCATCTTCCTCTTTTTCTTCCTTTTTTGGCTTAGGGAGATTCGATTTCTTCATAAACATGTCGAGCTGCGTGGAAGTTGTGCCCGAGCAACTCTGCTACATACCTTGCAACTTTTGCAATATCGTTCTTGCGGTATATATGATCTCTGAACCTCTTCTTAGTGGAATCTGCTTTTTCGAATTCCTATATATTAACCCGTACATAAAATTATATGCACAATATAAATGTAATTGTGCGTGCGTACAAATATATATATATATATATATAGCTTTATTTAACAGTGGATTAGAAAAGAAAGGATCAAAGAACAATTTTGGATCCTGATTCCTGAACAAAGCTGCTCTTTGTTCTGAGATCTGGTCATTTGGTGTTATCATACTGAAATGTATTTATTTCTTTCTGGGATTTATTGTTTTCTGTTTCGGTCAGGTCTCCATCGTTGGACTTGCTTTTTCTTCTCTCTTTTGCAGTCAAAGAAAAAGTCATACCTGAAGGTCCTGAAGTGCAAAAAACCACACACACACACAAGGAGATATAGAGAGACGGATAGATTAGTGGGTCATTAAACTACAAAGAACAAGAGTTTTTCCATTGTAAATTAGTAAAGACGAAGGAGAAATCAACGAATTTCGGGGAAATAAACGATCTAAGTATGATTTGATGAAAAGATAAAACTTGAGGATGAGGACAAATTCTCCAACCCTGATGGATTTCCTCCACTCTCTGCTATAACTTTCTTAATTTCTTGTACTGAAAAGAGATACACTATCCAGCCTGATGCTGAGTGTAAGGGCACTATCAAAGCTGAGCTCTTTATAGCAGATGGGCTTTAGGAAATGGTGGTCTCATCAGCCATCAGGGTCATTTCATGTAAATTACTTCCATCCTCCCAAAGTGATGGAAATCTCTATCTTTTTGCACTTTTTGTTGACAAATTACAACCCACTGCTTTAAAGAAAGAACTGATATGAGTGGGTTTTTCCATTTACTGTCCAACTAGCAGAACTGATCCACCATATTTGAGTTCTTCCACCTTTAATTTTCTTTGAAAAATGCTTAAAAAACACACTTCCAATTACAAAAGTCACAAAAATTAAATCATGACCATTTGTTTGTACTGAAATACACAAGTAGCGTGAATTTCAGGCTGGATTGAAAGTGTGTGCACATAGTATTAGTGATTCTCTTTTTATTTACATTTTCCAGTTACAACAGAGAAAGAAAGAGAGAAAGAGAGAAAGAGAGAAAGAGAATGAAGAGAGAGACAGAGATTAGTTCTATAAATTTGCAGTTTGTGGTGTGGGGTTTTTTTTGGGTTAATGTTTTCGTTGAGCACATAGAGATTTGGATTTGCAGGTGAGCGTTCCACGCAGCAGCTTATTTGAGATCGTGACCATCCGATGCGGACACTGCGCCAATCTATGGTCGGTGAACATGGCGGCTGCATTTCAGTCACTATCTTCCTGCCACGACATTCAGGTCATCTTTAATTAAAAATCTCAGCTTGGTTTAGGGCGATCGGAGCTTTCTTTTCTGAGATCTAGGGTTTCTGGGTTTCCCATATTTTGAGGAAATCAAAGTCGTTCTCATCTCTCTCTCTCTCTCTCCTTATATATATATAAATACATGTGTGTATAGTTATATTGTATATATATAATATATATATACACAGATCGAGTCTTTCAAAGCATCGGCAAACCCTAGCAGCCGCCATAACCAAAAAACCTATTCTTTTGCTTTAATGTATAGGGGTTTTTTGCGGCCACAGTTGTATTGGCGTCAGGAACTGTCCCGGGTCCCGACCCGTCGAAGGATTCTTTTAGGGTTTCTTAAGCAACTTTTGGGTTTTGATGATTTGATTGACATGTTTAACTGTGCCCTAAGTTTCATAGGTTTCCTTTCTTTCTTTTCTGTTTTTTTTTTCTTGTTTCTGGATTTTTTGTCCTCTACTGTAGTAACAACTGTCGCTGTAAACAGGATTTTCTAGGGTCTCTCAACTCCTTTCTCTTTTACAACTGTCAATCCGGGTCGTATTATCTTTATGATCGTAACTAATTCAGTCACTTCAATGTTGAAGGCTTTAGCTCACAAAACATCATTTCAAATCTTTCAGTCACTTCTTTCTCTCTCCCCCATTACTGTGAATTCTAAACTTGTTAGGTCCTATATAATAATAAATAATAAATAGAGTCTTGAAGTTTTTTTTAATATTAATACAGTTTTAAATATATAATTTATTATTTTTATAAAAATTAATATATTATTTACATTATTCAATATTCTCTAGGTTTTTTTTTTAGCATTTTTCATAATAAATATATTAAATAACCAATTTATTTTCATTTTCTTTGGCTGACATTACAGAAAGGATACCATATTTAACCTTTTTTTTAAGTTCCAGTGTTGCTCAGTACTGGCATTTCACTGCACAAAGTGCAAACCATGATATTTCCTTTATGTATTCACTTTTTTTAATGGTGAAAAAGTTCTTGTGAAAAAAAATTCGTGTCTATGCAAAAATAATGGTTGTCTTGTTCAGTTTATCTCAAAAGATTAAAAAGAATTGATTCAAGAAGTCCGGTTATTTTTAAGTGTTTTATTTATACGCTTATAAACATATATAGTAAAATCCATTCTCTCTCAACAAGTACACATTTGAATTCAATTTCAATTTCTATGAATTTATCTCAGGCACCCAACTATGATTCCCAGGATTACAGGATTGACTTTGGCTCCACATCCAAAATGCGACCACCGATTGCAAGTTCAACTGAGGAAAGGACCGTAAATCGACGTGAGGGATTAAAACTAGGCCTAGATTATGTAGAAGCAAAGCACTTCAAAAACTTACAGTTTTTTGTTTTCCTACGCTTTTTTATGTCTTTTAAAAATACAGTTGTTATATACATCTTTATGATTCCATTATTTCCTTTTTTCAGCTCCCGAGAAGCGGCAACGAGTACCTTCTGCATATAACCAATTCATAAAGTAGTGAAAATTTTCTTTTGTTTTGTTTGTTTTTAACATTTTTCTAGAAATAACAGTGACTTATTGTTTTTGCATAAACAAAATTATGATATGCAGAGAGGAGATTCAGAGGATCAAGACCAATAACCCAGATATCAGTCACAGGGAAGCATTCAGTACTGCTGCAAAAAATGTGAGTTGGCTTGATAGCTTAAACTGGTACACTTTTTGTTGGTTTTCACAAATGCTCAGTTGAATTCTTGTGGGTTATGAATTGAATGAATTTTCTTTGTTAGTGGGCACACTTCCCTCACATTCATTTTGGGCTAATGTTGGAGGCCAACAACCAAGCTAAACATCAATGAATGAGGTAATTAATTACTAAGTTCATTTTTTTAGAACTTAAGATTGATTGATGTATTTCTCTTTCTCTTGGTTTTGTCAGATCTGGGCATTGCATAATCCTTAATTTCCGAATTTTTCTTCCTAACCACTAAAAGAAAATATCATTTTTCGGTGTTGCCTATGGTTTATTCATAGGCTACTAAAAGTAAGACATCCCTCATTTAGAATATTAATCAGTCCCTCAATTGTCATACTATATGTCCCTTGGGAAGAAACCTTTTGAATCCAACTAATTTATATAAGTCATTAGGTAGAAAAAGCTCCTTAACCGATCACCCATTTCATATTCAAGCAATGTGATCTATATTTCCATTCACGTGCAACTGTTTTCTAGGTATGTCACGTGTAACCTCGTTTTTAGAGGTCTATTATCATTAGAGATGCCAATTTCTCTCGTACCACTCCACTATTTTCCCGATCTTGTCCTCCTCGTTCCTGTTCGGGTCAAATCGGGGATGAGATTGGGATACAACTTCACCGTCCCTATCCCTATCTCATCCTGCCTCTTTTCCATTCCAAATTATTGTGCATTGATCCTTCTTAGGTCCTTAATCGTGGTGTGTGAATTTTTTAAAGTTGTGTGTAGTGAGCTCTGCTGATGCAGAGAAAGCATATTAATTAGTTAGAGAAACACTAGCAAAATTCACAAATCTGCTTGAATTTGGAGATATTCTCTTCAAAAAAATTACAAATAAGGAAAAAAATCTCCAAAATTCTTATTAATCAATAACCCTATTGCCCTACAAGCTTAAATTATTATTTATAACAATACCTAACTAAACCTAATATGAAAAGCTTAGAAAAAAAAATTAAAACATTAAAAAATAGATCAAATCTAATTTTTTTGAATAAATTGTAACAACAAAATAGGAAACTGAATCAACTTATGCTAGTAAACCTAATATTCTAGAAAAAAAGTACTATAATTGCAGTTTCCAACTAAGTATTAACTATAAAAGAAAATCAAAAATAAATTTTCTTGAAAATTCTATCAGCATCATCCTCCTTAACTTGAAAGGAATTCGATCTCAAATTTGAAGAGTGAGATATGCAATATCTCTAATATTCATTCTCCAATAAATTTTAATCTTCAACAAAACTTTCGATATTACCAACGATCTACAAACGTTCTACTACACTTGGCAGCCACAATCATCCAATTAGTCTATTGAGCCAAAATTAATGAAATGATTAGTAATTAGCTTTTTGATGAACCACGAAGAAGATGTATTGGTGAAGCTCGTAGAATCGAATGGATCTTCATAGTATTAATAATTTTGTTAGAATTCTTCAACTTTTTCAACCTTAGCAAATTCTTTAGTCTCTTAAACAATCTTATCTTCTATGAGCCTTTATTTATTTATTATTTTTTGTCTTCTACAACCTCATCATATTAATTTCAACCTCTTCTTTTTTCTCAATTTGATGAATTTGAATCTCCTCCTTCGGATACTCATCTTATTGGAGGAGACTTCCAAGAGTAGTACAACTATCTTGATATGAATTCCCAAAAAAATAACAATTTTTAGATCCGAGAAAGAATGAAAATCAAACTCCCCGTAATATGAACATTGAATCTCAATTTTTTTTTGATTCATGATGTAAACGTAATCAGGAGATACAAAGGCAATATATATATATATATATATATATATATATATATCTTCAATTTTTCTACATTATAATTTTGATTTTTTTTTTTTTTGTGATATCTCGTAACTTTTGTACGCTACCATGCACCATGCAATAGCTCTGCCACAAAAACTCTTAGCTACTAAAGATACCCATTTGGCCTTAAAAACTTCTTCAAAATTTAGAATTTCTTCAATTTCATGAATCCAATCTAGGAATTCTATTGGTGTCAAACCTCTCTTGAACTCAGGGAAGTTGATCTTCAAACTAATTTTCCAACATTAAGAATCATAATTGTTAGCCATGATTAATCACTTACCCCCACCTCTTGATTGTTGAGCAAAAAAAGGATTAGTGGTGGAACCGTCATTCAAACCCTCTTGTCCTATGATTGAATATCAGTTTGGTTGACAGTTGCAAGTAAAACAATCGTGATTAAGGTAATGATCTGCTTAGTTAGGGCAACGATTGATTTATCCACAGGCATTATTCTCTCCTTTGCTCCAACCTTGTGTGCAGCATCATCCCACTCTATTCAATTTCCATTATCTTAATATAATTTGATTATGATTTAATTGATAATCATAATTATTATTTGATTATGCAAAATCATAATCAAATAAAAATTAAATCACTATCTGATCATGATTATCAAATAAATCATAATCAAATCATATCTAGAAAATGACGATCTAATATAAGCTCATGATACGTTTCTTCAACAGCGGCGAATCTACCCCCTCATTCCTTGTTTGCAACATCACTTCATGCCATAACCACATCTCAAACAAGGATTTAAGTTTGATACCAATTGACACATGACAACGTATCAATTAGAAGAATACTAATAGGAGATGAAATCCCCAAGTTTTCATAATATATGAATATAGTCAAATAAGAGAAAACTCTATGAAATTTTTATTAATCAACAACTATCTTTCTTTAAGGGCTTGTAGTATTATTTATAATAATAACTAACTAGACCTAATAAGAAAAACTTAGAAAAATAAATTAAAATATAGGGGGAAAAACTACAATAGTACATTTTGGCTCAATCACAATTTCAATTTACATATCTAATTCTTGTTGATTAAGTTTTGTTGAGAATAGAAATAATAAAATTATTCCGCTCTCTAATTGCTTAAGTTTTTTGGATGAATTGAAGATTAACAATCTAATATGGTATTCAATAGATCCTGTATTTGAATCTCACCATCTGTCAAATAATTTTAAAAAAGCTACATGTGTTTGGCCAACTTACGAAGGAAAGTCGGGGAACACGAGAAGGGACATCTTGAGGATATAAGTAATAAAATTATTTTCTCTCTCTAACTGCTTAACTTTTTAGATACGTCGGTGATTAACAGTCTAACAGGTTTTCAACAAAATATAAAAGTGAATAAATTAACTTAAATTAGAAAATCTATTATTTTAGAAAATAATACTATAATTGTTAGTTTTTAAACAAAATGTGTTAATTCCAAAATAAAAATAAAAAATAAAC
Organism: Heliamphora pulchella; assembly: GCA_032270985.1. Lineage (NCBI taxonomy): Eukaryota > Viridiplantae > Streptophyta > Magnoliopsida > Ericales > Sarraceniaceae > Heliamphora > Heliamphora pulchella. Next base: position 24,372 of record JAULJZ010149629.1, on the reverse strand, counting down.
TTTCTTGAAAATTCTATTTGCATGAAAAAACTTTATATTTAATCTAAAAAACGTAAGATAGTAAGTATAGATGTCTCATGTTTATTAAACAATCACCCACATTAGGTTGAGTGATTCTAATTTCTAACTCTAAGCTTGTATTTCTAAATTCAATTTTCTAGGCTGGTAGTTAATTATGGTCACAATAATATATGCTATAAATTAACCAAGTAATTAAACATTAGATTATTTAGATGTAAGTATTGTCTGAATTCACTCCCTCCCTCCCTCCTTTTCTCTTTTTTGATTGAAAGTTGTTTTTTTCCAGGGTTCTGGAAAGCATCTAGTGGAAAGGGCTACCCCAATTGAACAACTGAAAATGTTGATCTTCAGAGATTTCCCCATTGTGGCAAGAATTGAAGAAAGCCTTATATAACTCTTATGTGTTTTGAGCACGTAAAATTGTGTCGTTCTTCGATATTCTATTTGTTATATATATATATCGTTGTCATGTAGTACTAATTAAGTAACTATTTCGTTTGTCATTTTTTTTAATTGTTTGTTGTGATATTCGGCGTGTTTGACACTGGTGAGTTTATTTGACATCAAGGTCTTAAATATTGGAGGACATCCGTGTATCTTCGTATCCTCTTTTTTTTCTTTTAAAAAAAGGAAGTCTAGTTAACATCCTAACTATTTTAAGTCCATCATCATCATCATCATTATTATTATTATTATTATTATTATTATTATTATTATTTGTTGTTATTTTGAGATATCTACTTTTTAGTGATGGCCCAAGACAGTAGGAGAATAAAAAGATACAAATTGTTAGGTAATTTCAATTGGTTGGGTGTGTAATGTGTGGAATATACATGAGAGACCTCACTACCAAATAGCTTTGTTGGAGAATCCCAAATTGCTTTCAGTTTGTAATGAGTTATCACTCGATTAATATACACGACATCGGACTAAAAAGAAAATGTTAGATAATCCAACATTGCTTAAATTTGTAATACATAATCATTTAATTATATGAAAGAACTCTTCAGTTTTTTTTTTTTAATCGGCAAAGAGAAAAATTTTATATATAAAGAGAAAGAATAGCTTAAGTTTTGGTATTGAATATAAATTTTATACACAAATACTGTTGAGGTTTCCTTACTAAAGTGTTTGTAGTTGTCATTTTGATTATTATAACAAAAATAAAAAAAATAAAAATCTTGCAACTCGTTGTCTTCTGTGAATGATTTGATTTATCATATTGCCAACCTTTTTGTGGTGTTTGAGGAGCACGTGATTGGCAATGCCTTTGAAATATAATGTTATCTTATCTTATTGTCCTTTTTCATTATATTATTATTTCAATTTTACTTGATATTAATAAATTCTCTTTTTTGGCTGATAAAAAAGAATAGCCTTTTTATTTATTGTCAGTACTTTTAGTACTTTTAACTGCAACATATGCTAATTAAGAAGTAAGATTTATTGTGGAACATGTACAGCGTTTATTTTGAGATTTCCTGCCACATGCTATATACATCCAATGAGCATAACAAAGAACATTAAAAATTCATTGCTATCACTAATATGAATTTCTTCCCTATTGTTAGCAAATTTTATTTGTTTAAATAGCAAGATTGGTTTGAAAGGGGTGTGTGTGTTAGAAAATATGCTAACAAATAATTTTATTTGTTAGCAAGTTTTCTATGCTACCACTATTCAACCTATTTATCTTGTAAGAAGGAAAAATACAATATGAAATTAAAACTATCTGAAAAAATATATATTTTGCGTTTTAATCAATCTCACCCATGAAATGCAAGAATTAAAGAATAAATTACGTGAACTCAACACGTAATATTTTTAACGTGGAAAATCCAACTTGGGTAAAAATCACGGAACTAATCCAATTTCATATAACCAAGCAATATCAATCGAACAGTTACAACACACAACTTACAGATTTTGATCCAATACTCAATCTAGACGTCCTAAGTTTGTTTGTCGAATTCACGTTCACTGTTCTTCACTTGATTGCCACTACAACAAATCCTCGAAGCAAGGAACCAGTAGAATTTTTCATCGATAAATTTAGAACTCCTTCTAAGTTGAACACGAATAATCTTTGTAATTTGGAGACACGAAAGGCACTTCGTTTTCTTTCAAAAGGCTCTGGATTATTTGAGTCAGGAGGTATGCTCCTTTATATATGCATACAATCCCTACAATTTGAATTTCAGTCAAATTGAATGCCTACCCTTCTCTTTGCACAAACCTGCTTAAATGACTTGTACACTTAGCCTCCTCGTTTGTACTTCAGTTTTTTGAGTTGTTAAAATATCTTATTAAGAATTCCTAGTGATTTTAAGATTCCCTAATTGATTAAGAACTCACTAAACTTATCCTTATCTAACCGCTACACATTTAAACAACGTAGGAATTTTATTATTATAATAAGACCTGAATTGCCATATTACTAATAAAAGAATTTAATTCAAACAAAATGATTATTAAATTCCTAACAATCGTCTCTTTAGCATCATATAACTTATATGTGTAACAGTTACACTCTAATTAGCATAATAAGCAGTGATCTTTGATGGATTTGTGCTGCAAAATTGACTTGTTTTAGTGACCCAAAACTCCTCGTATGAAGAGACCCACCCTAGGTTACACCCACATATCAAACAAAGTAGGACATCCCTAGAGAAGTTGTAGGTCCTAGCCAAATTGACATATTATCGGCTATTACTTAAGGTTGACAATAGATATATAGTATGATTTGATCTCACTTAAGGTTGACAATATATATATATATATATATATATATAGTATGATTTGATCTCTAAAATTTGGTATGTTCTTTAATTTTCACTTAAACATTATTAGACAACTATCATCATCCAACTTGTTCCCACCCAAAAGTTCTGTTTTACCAGCCCACCCCTCGCCCTTTTCGCTTGGCAATGCTCATCATTTTCTCTCTTTGAAGCTTACCAATGCGAACTATTTGTATTGAAAAACTCAATTAGTCCCATTTCTTTGAAGCCATGTTAATGGTTCTCACTCTTGTACCTCTCCAACCATCAACCAATAAAGACAGGGTTTCTGTCTCTAATCGTGCCTTTGACATTTGGATAGCTCAAGACTAATTGCTAATGAGTCTTGTAATTGCCTCTTTATTAGAAGATGTGCTTCTTTTGATCTTTGGATTCAATTCTTCCTATGAGGTCTGGTGCACTCTTGAATTTGCCTTACTTCTCCTTCCCATACTCGCATATTGCAGCTACACATGCAACTTCAAAGTATCAAATAAGGTGACCTCACTGCTACCCAATATCTTCATAATATTAAAACTCTTTTCGATGAACACTCTACTGTGGGCTACCCTCTTTCTCTCTAGGATTTCAACCTTTACATTTTCAAGGGCTTAAACCCTCAATTTCGTGATTTGGTGACCTCCCTTGCAACTCAGCCCTCCCTTGTACTGTATTCTAAATTGCACAGTCTCCTGTCTAGCTATGAATTTATGCATTCTGCTGATTTTTCAATATTCTCTCTTACCTACCCATCTGAATTTCCTCAAGTAAATTTGGCTCATCGCGACTCTAATAATTGAGGTCGTGGTGGTCGTAATGGAAAGTCTCGTCGTTGTGGTCATTCCTTCAGTTCTCGTCCTCGTGATTCATAAACAAACTCTTCTCACAATGATCATCGCTTCCCTCATGGTAATTCTCGTCCCAAATGCCAAATTTGTAATGGCAGTCTCGCACCACCATAAATTGCTACCATCGTCATAATCACACAAGTCCACCCTCGGCTCATTTGGCTTCTTATTCTCATCACTTTGCCTCGGTTGCTGACTGGTTTCCTAACATAAGGGCTACTCATCATGCTACACCTAATCTAGTTTCTCTTTCTCATCACGATGATTACATGGGTCTGATCAATTTCATGTTGTAATGATAAGGCTCTCCTAATTTCAAAAATTGGTCGGACTACTATTCGTACCCCTTCTTAATTCTTTTGTCTTTTCAATATTGTATATGTTCCTTCTCTCATCAAATCTCTTCTTTCAGTCTCTCAACTCAGTAAAGATAACCATGTTTTATTTGAATTTCACCCCTCCTGCCCCATTGTTCGTGGTGTTGCAATGAATCTAGTGGCTCATCCTCATGGAGGAGGTGAGGGGTGCACGAAATGAGGTAAACCTTCGGTGTCACCTTGGGACTTTTTCATCAAGGATCAGGTTACCATGAAAGTCCTACTTCACGGGGAGAATGAGTTCGGCCTCTATAAACTCTCTTCTGATACTCTTTTATCTTTGTATGCTCATGTTTTAGAAAAATTTGATCCTATTTGCTGGCATCGTTGTCTTGGACATCTTCATCAAGTTCTTGTTTAGAATAAACTGTCATGTTCGTCGAATAAAAAGCTATCAATTTGTCATGCTTATCAGTTAGAGAAGTCATGTCGTTTGTCTTTACCTATCACAAAGTCTGTTTATTCAGCTCATTTAGATCTTATTTTTAGTGATGTTTGGGGACCTTCTCCAATGTTGTCATCCGATGGCCACCGCTACTTTGTATTATTTCTTGGTGTGTACTCAAATTATTTATGGTATTATCCTATGTCGCACAAATCAGACGTTTATCACCTGTTTTTTCAATTTAAAGCTATGGTTAAATTTCAGTTTTATACAAAAATCAAACAAATTCAAACCAATTGGGGTGAGGAGTATCGATCTCTCACTTCTTACTTCAAACGTTGTGGCATCATTCATCGACTTTCTTATCCGCACATTCATGAATAAAATGGCAAAATTGAATGTTGCAATCGCCATGTTGTTGAATCTAGTCTTGCATTACTTGTCCATGCCTTCGTCCACCACAAATTCTGGCATTTTGCTTTCAAAACAGCAGTTTTCCTCATTAATGGACTCCCATACCCCGTTTATGGTAATATTTCTCTGTATGAATGTCTATTTCACAAGTCCTTAAATTATATTTTTTTAAAAGTTTTTAGATATTTATGTTATCCTTTTTTACGCCCTTACAAAAAAAATGTCTTTTCGTTCAACTCTGTGTATTTCTCTTGGCTATAATCCTACTCATCATGGTTATCATTGTCTTGAACATGCTTTGGGCCGCACTTATTATGTCCTCCACATCCGCTTTGATGAAAATCAATTCCCTTTCCTTAGTCCATTCCTACTCAATCCAACCCTGCACCCTCCAAATTCTTTATCCCCACTTCCATGGGCCACGTCCTCCATAATCCCAAGAATTTTGGCCTCTACCAGGATATCTTATCCAACCCTTCATGAGTTATCCCCTTCTAAATCCTCCATCTGTACCCGCGTGTCCCCACCCCCGCATCCCCACCCACCACAAAACCAATCTGCTACTAACAGATTCGACAAATCTGTTATTCCTTCTAGCCCAACCCAATTTTTGGTCGCCTCTCCCTTATCTCATTTCAACTCCCCAAACAACTCCACCCCTTCCTTATCTATTAAAACTACCCACCTGTCAATTCTCCCACATCTCTCAAAATTTCTCCCAAAACCTCTCCTACCAACCAGCATTCCCAAACTCTCTCATTACCCTAACAAATTTCTCCTGAAACCTCTCTCCTAACCGGCATTTTTGGACTCTCCCAATAACCCAACAAATACACCCTTAACAACCTTTATCCTCTTGTCCCCCTTTACCCACTGCTCTCGATGGAATCTCTTTTGTGGTTGATCTCAACAACCCTCTCTCATCCTTATCTCTATTTGTGACAGCTCCTCACCGTACTCTTCTGAGGATTTTGTGATCCATGTAATCGCCTACTCCCCAAGGCCTTCTCACTGAAACTACTTTGCCTATTCCCACTGATTTTGAACCTCTTACTTTACCATTGCCTTTAAAAATCCCAACTAGCATCAAGTGATAAGTACTGAAATCTCTATTTTACTATATAATGGCACTTGAATCCTAGTCCTTGCTACTTCTGTCCATAATGTGGTTGGTTATAAGTGGATTTATCGGATCAAGCGCAACGTTGAGGGAAGCCTTAACCGGTACAAGGCTCGCCTTGTGGCTAAAGGATTTCACCAAAAAGCCGACATTGACTATTTTTAGACTTTTAGCCCTGTTATGAAACCCACCACTATTCGCATCGTACTACCTATTGCTGTCTCCAGTGAATGGAAGGTTCATCAACTTGACGTCAACAATGTCTTCCTTAATGACAATCTTTCTAAATCTGTTTATATGTCTCAACCGCCCAACTTTGTAGATCCTCAACATCCAAATTATGTCTACAAACTTCAGAAGTCTTTGTACTGTCTCAAACAAGCACCTCATGCATGGTTTACTAGACTATCTAGCTTTCTCGTTTTCCATGGGTTTATTGCTTCAAAATCAGATGTGTCTTTGTTCACTCATCATCATGGCAATACTCGGATGTACATTCTTGTCTATGTTGATGATATTTTCATAACCAACAATCAACCACTGTCCATTACCAATATCATATTAACCCTTCATTCAGAATTCGCATTGAAAGATCTTCTGCCACTACATTATTTATTGGGTATTAAAGCTACTCACACCTCTCATGGATTACACCTTTCTCAGCATTGGTACATTATTGTTCTTCTTTCCAAGTTTGCCATGTGGACTTGCAAACTTATACTTACCCCATGTTCCACCACTATGACTCCCTCCAAGCATGGTGGCACACCCCTTCCTAACCCTACTCAATATCGCAGGCTGTTGGGGCCCTTCAATATCTTATCATTACATGTCCTAACATTGCCTTTGCGGTCTACAAAATGTGTCAGTTTATGCATTCTCCAATCAACACCCATTGGAGTGCTGTTAAACGCATTTTGCATTGTCTCAAGCAAACCATTGACTATGGCCTATTTCTTTTGTCTAACTCTCATTGACTTTACAAGCTTTTTTAATGCTGATGGGCTAGCTGTTTTGACGATTGTCGTTCAACGGGTGGTTGTACAATTTTTCTCAAAAGTCATCTTATTTCTTGGAGTTCTCATAAGCCATGCATTGTTGGTCGCTCCTCTACTGAATCTGAGTATAAAGCATTAGGCAATGCAGTTGTCGAAGTATCTTGGGCTCAATCCTTACTCTTTGAACTTCACATTCCCCTTTCCTCTACTCTGACACTTTGGTGTGACAATGTCGGTGCTACATATCTCACTTCCAATCTCGTGCTTCACGCACAAACAAAACACAAGGATTGACTTCCATTTTGTCTATAACAAAGTTCCCCAAAAAGATCTCAATCTTCATTTCATCTCTTATAAAGATTAGGTTGCCGATATCATGACCAAGGGGTTGCCCACTTCCCAGTTTCAATTTATTCGAGAGAAACTGACCTTCACATCTTGTGGCGCTTCAGTTTGAGGGGGCATATTAGATAACTATCATCATTCAACCTAATCTATTCTCAAATTCAAATTTTACATCTTTATTTTGTATCTTTATCATTTGTATCTTTATCATATGTTATCTTATGTTACTTATATATACACATTAATGCAATGGAAAACCCAAGTACGTAATTCAATTAATCTACTTAGTGTTGGTAGCTTAATTAACATGGAATTGAGCAGCATGTTGAATGAACTACTAGGTCTTTACAAACATCTACTTCCCCGTACATATAATTTGCTTATACTAAATCGTAGTACATGAGACATGGATTGACTTAATAACCTTTATGAAATTGTCTTCGAGGAAACAAAATATTTTGGTTTGTTTATGAAAATGTGCAAAAATGGAAATAACATGGTGGGAATGTTTTTGAACCTTATTTTTTTTTTCTAGGATTTGATAATTTAAATTCACTATAAAATGCAAAGGTTATTATTTTTTTTACATATCGGTGATACAACTATGTATCAGACAATATTGTACATTGTTGATTGATATATTAGTAAAACTAGAGATCTAGAATTCTGGTGCGTATAGGACGACATGCTACATGTTGGTTAATATTCAAAACTAACTAAAAGTTGTTGGTTTAAACAAATGTGTTTCTATCCTTTCAGCATATATATTTGTGTAGGGGGAAAAACCAACTCTTGATAAAACCCAATCCAACACTCTAACCCAACTTGACACCCTACCCTTCCATCATATAATGAAAATGCTCCCTCTCTAAATATATATTTTTCTCTTAAGCTCCATCTAACTTGGATATTGAAGGGCCTCCCGCTGGTCACCAACCAGAAGACTTGTTTTGTAGGAATCTAACTATAGGAGCACTTGAGGGCTTCATCATCTTCTTCCTTGTTGGACTCTCTTCTTTTTTATTTTGTGGGTATATATTTTTTAGGCCCACATATTGAGCGTTGTCCATGGGAATGACATAATTTAACAAGGAAGATAACTCTCGTCAAATCATTCTTTGCTCGGCAATGAATCAAGCTGTTAGTACCATTTTTTTTATCAAGGTATGTGGTCTCTCCCTACATTTATTTCAAAGCTTCCACCTGATGCTTGAGTGAGAAAGTAGCATTATAGCTACCTCATCATGCTAGAGATAGAAAGTATCCTTTTTGGTCTCAAAGCTTAGCATTATAGTCCTTTAGCTCCCTCAGTTTAATTGGAAGAAGCCTAGAAACCTATACATACAATATTTTGTCACCGTATTTTTCAAGAAACAAGGCAAAAGTTCGTCTCTCTAGATCTTTTATAGTGGTATGCCGCTAGGCTCTTAATTTCTCTCTCTAGAATTTTTTTTAATGGATTACACCCGGAATAGTCCTATGTGAATCTCTCGAAAACATCTACAAAAAGGCTATAGAAGAGTATTCTGGCTCTTGGGAGCATGATAAAAATACGCCTCTCTCTTTTTTCCCCATGGAGAACTATCAAGCAAAGAAATACTTCCATGTTCATTCTCTCTTAACACTGGACACGGTGACTCCCTATACTTGTACTAAATCCCAAGGCTATAAAGAAAATGGGTTTAAGGGTTTGATGATTGCTAAGAAATCTCTTACTGCAAAGCGGTCAAACTCGACACATCTCGACATGTCGGCACATGATGGTTGGCACTTGATGGTCGACGGCATCTCGGCTTCTCATTAATGGACCTTAGAATACTAGATCTCATCCATTGCCTAAGCCAAAACCTCAGTTTCCTCCCAGTACTGATGAAGAACTTCTCGATGATATTGTGGCTCCTAGAATGCGCAGACAACTTGTGTTCTATAGCTTAAAAACTAAGCTTGAGTATGGAGAACAACTCGGCATCTTAGCACATGGTGGTTGATATCTTTGAACCTGGTGGTCAGTATATAATGGTCTGTAGTTTAGGCCCCATAGCTCGATCATCCAGTCATCAATCTGGTTAGATTCTCGTCTTCTCAGCTCTCGATGGTCTAACTTCCAACAGCTCCTCAACTGCTCATCTTTACCGCATATGGTAGTTGATGTCTTCGAACCTGATTGTTGACATTTGGTGGTCAATAGCTCATCTTTTAGATTAATTTAGAAGCAACAACCTACGAATGCTCGATTCTCAATCATTTAGGAGTTACCTCGTTGCTCGAAAACCTCTATGAGTTCGGAGGCACTGACTTCGCCTATAGCACACCTCAAGAACTGGAGTGCCTTGAAGGTCAACGTCGCCACTCTTAGTCCCACCTACAGTCCCTCGGTACCTCGATAGCTCAGTCACTCTTCCATGTTCGATTGCCAAGTTCATCTGTGTTCATTTGTGTTTGACACCTCGAAAGCTCATCTGTGTTTGGTTGCTAAGTTCTCTAGTAGCTACGGCATCTTAGCAACTTGGCCGCCCATCTTCTTAATACCTCAACATCTCGACATATAATGGTTGATAGTTTAGCCCCCTCATCTAGTTCAGTTTCTTTATGTTTGGTTTCTCTTTGTAGTTGTTTGGCTATTCTTGCTCTTGCTCAGTAGGCCACATCTACATTCCATAAAGGGTTTTAGCAATCAATTTGCAAGGAAAGAAATCATATACCGAGAGTAAGATAGCTTTGAACTCGTCTCTCAAAAGGTGCTCCACAAGAAGGATGACACACTTTGTTCGGTCGACATTGTGTCGGTACCCACCAATGTTAATAGGAGTCCTTGATTAATATAAATAGATAGAAGTTGAGAGCAGTTGTCAGATAAAAATGGATCTTCAATTTAGAGACATTTTTTGTAATTTACTTACTGATATCCGTTGTGAAATTAAAAAGAAATATTTTCAGCATTATGTGGATGATGCACATGAATACTTCTTCTTTTGGAAGGAGAAAATCCTGGGAGAAATTATCTCAGATGCTAGACGTGGGATGTACACGTGGGTAATAAGGATGGATGCCACCAGGCTTGGAGTATTCTTCTGCCGACTGTTGGATAGATGAGACTGTGAACGTGCGGTGTTAAAAGGAGAACTGCCCTATATGGTAATACAGGATATTACCTGCACTGCAGAAAGTAACCCTGATGATGGAGGGTACTACGCAAACTCATATCAAGATTGCATGACAGTCATACGAGATGGAATGCGTCGAGGAGTCTTTGGAGCCTATGATGTAGTTATCCTCCAAGAAAAATGCATTGTGCAGTTAACCACGGAGGCTGTAGGTGTGAATGATGTAGTGGTTAGTCCACATGAAATTTTTTGGGTCCCACAGAAAGAACTTAATGTAGAGATGATTAAATAAATGTAATAAATTTAGTTTCAGTTTCATCTTAATATATTATTTTATTTTTCGTCGCCTGATAATGTTAACACCTCATCGTGTTCATCATTATAAAATTGTTTAGTTTATTAATCTCAGGGGTAAATGAACCCTCTTCGTGTTAATTTAATGTTCGGTTATATAGAGGTATACTATCTAAAACTGAAGTTTTGGATTGTGTATCTGCCAGTGATTTCACTCAAATAGAACTTGAAGTCCCTAATAACGATTTATCCATTGAAGTTGAGATACGTCACAAGAGTATTAAGGTGGAATAAAACATTAATAAAATATGAACTATTGTATCCTGCGCTCCCGACGCCAATGGATTAGTTAGAATAAATGTCAATGGCAGTCTGCATATGTTCAGATATTCATATTTATAAATAAATTGATAATAAAAATAATTAACATATTTATTTAATAGGGTTGATTCCCTCCTTGAATAGATATTTAATAAACTTAATAATAAAAAATAAAATAAAATATAAATAATTAACATATTTATTTATATTTCGCGGAGTTTCATGCCCCGGAGGGTTGAACAGGATTGATTCCCCATCTCAATTTCTTATTTAATAAATTAAAGAATTAGTTAAGAAAAAGAGTAAATAATTAACCTCAAGTTCTATCTTGGAGGGATTTACTGAGGTCTTAAGATTGGGATTATGATGTTCATTATGAGATCCAATCAATAGATTGAATCATGAAATATGAAGTTGAGAGAAGGGATTTTGTTATCATGTATTCTTAAATACAGTTGAATATATTAAGAAGTTAAGATTAATTGTTAAAAATAGTGAAGAATGCAAAAATGTTATTACAGGTGAAAAGGGAAATGTTGTAAGCAAATGAAATATTCAAGAATTTTATCTTCACATTTAACAACTCACAGTTAACAATGTTTAATAGAAATTTTCATTAATAAAATCAAATATTACATTAGATTCTGCCCACTCTTTGAAGAGTGGTTCAAGAATAATATTCCTGTGATATGACATATCAGAGTTATATAAAATAATACAAGGAATATCGCCCGGACACCTGGTTTTTTTATGATATTTTTCATTAATAATAGTCTTTTTGTGCTCCCAAGAGTTCCTTTTTATAGGGTAAAAATTTAAAGAGTAAATCATCTACAATATTATATAATGCGTGTGAATTATAGGTAGAAAAATCCACTGCGCTATATAAATAATTATGTAATCCTAAACTCCTTGCCCATGAAGTCTTCCCAAATTTAGACGGTCTTTCAATGTTTAGGCTTAAGGGGCGGTCCGGCTTCATCTCTGGTTCCTTAAAATGTTAACAAGTCAGGGTTCAGAGTTTCTAGAATAATTCTATTTTGAATATATTCAATGGTTTCTTGGTGGATGTGGTGAACACTTTGTATGTGTTGTGGGTCGTTGAAGTATAAGTGGAGTAAGTTCCTACTTACGCATAGGACATTTTTGTCAATCCAGTCTCTAATGGTCTGTGGGACATTAGGAAAAGATGTCCACTTCAGTGTGTAGACAGCCGGGGGCTCTAGCCATTGTTAATTGGCTACGTATTCCAAGTTACGTAGTTGGGTGGCTCATATAAATGGTTGTTGAGATTGTACTCTATATAAGAAGTCAAATTTGGTCGTGAATTCGTTGAGGATGGCTGTCCAGATGGCATCTCTATTCTTTTTTGGATTTTGCCTGGTTGCCTTGAGGACTCCATTTTTAATGAAATTTCCTTCCTTTGCCACGTAGTCTACTATGTGAGCATCAAAACGTGGTACTTGTATGTTTGGATGGAAAGACTTATTCACCACTTGTGAGTCTTTGATATCGCAGTGTGTATGTGTTGTGATGTTGAATCTCTTTTTCATTTGCAGAAGGATGTGGAGGTAGGGCTCATCGTCTTGGTGGATTTTTGAAGCAACTCGTATGTAGATAGGGTTGTATGGTAGAAATAATGACCAGATATGGTCTAGTATAAATTGTGCAATTAAATTGTATGGCACAGTAGTAGAGGTGAAAGAATGGCTAAAGACTTGCATAGTTGGCTTAGCTAGAGATTGGAGGATGGTGCATAACATTGAGAAAACTATGAGAAAGGAACACATCTTAGATATCTACGTGAAACCATTGGGGGGTTGTAAGGTCTTGTTGCAATTTTTATCTGCTGAGGATAAAAAGACCAATTATGAAGGTGCAAAAGATTGGCTAAAATCATGGTTTGAAGTGCTATACGATTGGAATTATAAGGAATCCAATTTGATGAGGAGATTCTGGCTAAGTATCGAATGGGTACCTCTAAATGCGTGGAATGGCAGCACTTTCAAGAGGATTGGGAAAAGATTTGGAGATGTTTTCTGTGTTGATTATAATACATCTTCGAAAAAAATCTTGGAACAAGGTCAAGTGTTGATTTCCACGGAGGCATAAAAAAGGATAGATGATCTTTGTCCTCTTATGATAGGAAAGTTTTTATATAACATTCATGTGACCAAGATACCTCTCACCAGGGGTGAGTTGGGTTTCAAGAAACAACATCAGAGTAGCAAAAGAAAAGGTATGCCTGGCTCAGATTTTGAAAATAACTCTGTGTTCATGGAGAACTCAGAACCACCAGTGGATGCTGCTAAGTCCAAGGATGCATGCCCCATATCTTCCATTCCTGGTGTGGCCTACGCATCTGTGGAAGACAATCTAGCAGAGCAAGGTTTGGATACAGAGGCTCAATGCCTAGAAGATCTTGGCATTGGAGGTTTGGGAAGGTGGGAGAAGGAGGGCTTGGCTTTATCAGGACAAGCTTAGGATTCGACTTTTGATGTTGATACCTTGAATTCAAAGCCTGTGGACGCTTGTGAAGGAGATTTTTAGCTTTTTTTAAAATGAGGGCGGAAAAAGAAGAAAAATGCATTGGTTGAATTAGGCTTGCTTAGCCTGAAAATTTGTGAAAAGAGGGGTAACCAGAAGAGTCGCAAGAGAGGGAAAAAGAAGCATAAACCCTAGTTCTCATTATCACAATCATCCCATTCTACCCAAGACATTCTGAACCGCAATAATGTGATAAGGAGGGAAGTAGAGTTGGTTTTAGAGATAGGTAAGCTTTTGGGCCTGAATTTTGGTGGTCAAGAGGAGCAAATTTTGTCAACCATGATGGCCATGGAAGAGGCTGAGGAGAGAATGAGAAAGGGTTAGGGCTCACAAAAATGAAGATACTATCATGGTTCGTAAGGGTTTTGCTAGTAAGGAGTTTTGCTATGTGTTTTGGTGGATTGGCTGTTTTGTCATGGTCCAGTTAGGGTAGTTCTGTTGAGTTTTGGGCTTCTCCTTGGTTGTGTGTTTGTAGGAGTCATTATATTATGTGCTTGTTGCTGCTGGATTTGGGTGCTGCTTTCTAAAGTCGGTGTTTTGTTTTTGATGTGTTCCAGTGGTGGTGTTATTTAGTGTAGGTGTTGTGCTTTTGTATGTTGGTTTTAGGAGTTGGTGGTTTTTTTTTTGTGCTGGTGTAAGGTTGGTTGTTATGTCTCTTTTTTCCTTGTGTCCCCTCCATTGGGTTGACTTTTTATCAATTGTGTCTTGTTTAAACTTTGGCCTTATTCCCTTGGAGTTTAAGTCCAAAATTGTTCTTATTTGAGTGGTGGCTATATTTTTTTTTTCTATCGATAAAAAAAAAACCCACAAAGAGTGATGGGATGTAACCAATTAACTAAGAAAGCACCTACCATTAGCATTGAAATGTTTACAAAAATCCAATCTCTGCTAGGTACTAAAAGCTCTACCTCGGCTAGGTACTAAAAATCCTAATTCGCCTAGGTACTAAAAGCCCTGACCCGCATAGGTACAATAAAACCCTAGCTTGGCTAGGTACTAGAAGCCTTAGCTAGCCTAGGTACAATAAAAGCCCTAGCCCACCTAGGCATAATAAAACCCTAGCTCAGTTAGGTACTAAAAGCCCTAACCCGACTAGGCACAATAAAAGCCCTAGCCCAACTAGGCACAATAAAACCTTAGCTCGGCTAGGTATCAAATGCCCTAACCCGCCTAGTCAGAATAAAAACCCTAGTTCAGCTAGGTACTAAAAGTCTTAGCTCGCCTAGGCACAATAAAACCCTAGCTCGGCTTGGTACTAAAATCCTTAGCAGCATTAATGAAGCCCTAGCTTGACTAGGAACAAAGCCCAAACTCAGCTAAGCATCAAAGTCACACAATTAAATGAGCCTCGTGATACAAACCTAAGGCACATGGAGCTTCCTTTTCCTCTTGAAAAGAGCACGAGTAAGCTGGGGGCTTATTGTACGGAAAAAAATCAACTCCAGACAAAACCCATTCCAACACTCTAACCCAACCTAACACACTACCTTCCCATCATATGATGAAAATGCTCTCTCTGATTCTGTATTTTTTCTCTCAAGACCATCTAACATGGGCCTCGAAAAGCCTCCCGCTGGTCACCAGCCGGGAGACTTGTTTTGGGAGAATTCGGCGATATGATGAGCACTTGGGGGTTTTTTCATCTTCTTCTCGTTTGCCTCTCTTCTTCCTTATTTTGTGAGTATGTATTTTTTAGACCCATACAATTTGTTTTTAAAAAGGTCAAACAATGCCCGAAATAATGAAAAATGAACACATTGGAAACCAAAATTTGTAAATATTGATTTGCACTAATAGATATCTCAAATCAAACCAAGCAATAAAATATAACTACACAAACAGAAAATAAATAATCACACGTGACACGATGATTTTTACATGAACAATTTTAAACCGGGTAAAAACTACGAGACCATACTAGGTCTAGAAAAATCAAGCACTAAAGACGAGTTTTGGTTACAGAAAATATAACAAATCCTGTTGAATCCACAATTTACAGTAGTAAACCTATCTTACCGAATCTATGTACACCAAATCGCACTCGACCATCGACGGAAGCCACCATCGAATTTTAAACTCTTGATAATCCACTCAAAAGACTCCACGAACTTGATTAGAACGTTGAAGGTTAGGTTGTTTAACAATATGTTTTAAAAGCTCTTGAATATATCTTGCCGTCAAGTGAGTTGAATAAGAAAAACTCCTTAGAATTTTTTGCTCGTGGCAACTAGGGAGAGTTATGATCAAAAGAGCTTACCATATAAAGCCCTAATAGCCCTTTATATAGGCGCACCCTCAAAACCCTAGTAGCCTTTTAAAAAAACACAAAAATTGCAAAACCCTAGCTGTTATAAAACAGTTTCGCTTACGGACCGATCGAGCGGTCTAAAGCAGCTCGCAGCTTTTTACAATTTTTGCATCGTTTTTCACTATTTTGCTGCACTTCTTGTTGATAGCTTCAACTTATAAAAACTTAACTTCCAAAAAATTAAGTGTTAAAAATATCACATAATAAAATATAATGTTTTGTAGCAAATTTGCCGAAAACATAAAATGAACGGTCAAAATATCCTAACACAAACCAAACTGGCAAAGGTTGGAATAGATATTGTGAAACAATGATTCATCACATACAAAATAAGTAGAGATCTTTTGTTGATATATGTAAATAGAATAATTACAAATCAAAAATATCATAAAATTCTAGAAGAGTGAGTTGATTTTTTTAGAAGACTAATGCATTTGATCTAATTTTTTATATATATTTTTTTAATTTTAGTAAAATCTTTTCAGTATTAGTCTAAATAAACATGTCTTTTAGATTAATCCGTAAAAAAGTATAACAAAGTTAACCCTAAAATAAAAAAAATAAATCAAATATGAAGAAAAAAACCACCTAATATGTTTTTTATGAGTGTTTTTAGTAAGAAAATTCAACTTTGTTGAATGGACATACTCTTTATATTATTCTTATCACAAAAAATTCAAAAAAAAAAGCTAAAAAATCCAAAAAAAAAAAACCAATAAAAAGCTCACCAAAAGATATTTTTTCAAACCAAACCTTGGCAAATAAGTTCGCATTCGTTACTAATAACGAGGTGTTTTAAAGCACGGGCTTAGCCCTAATCAGTCCATATACATCCTTATATATCTTGGGATTTCAACCTTACAAATCTTGTCAACCTCCCATCACATATGTCATGTCAGCTTTCTCAAAGGTCTTTTCCATGGTACATACCTCCTCTGTCTTGTTTTGTTTTTATACTATGTTTAGCAATTGAAGCTGCCAACTTTTCAACTTCTCCTTCTCCCTAAATTATTCAATGCACGCATCCGCATTGCTCTAATATAGTTTAGGTTACAAAATTATATAGGTCTAATTATTTTTTATATGGGATTCATATAAATATATGGTGCAAATTGCACATGAGTAATGTAGAAGCTTGCATTAAATAATTTTTTTTCTCACTCAATTCAATTGAAACAGAACAGTAAATAAATAGACTTTGATCCCTAAAATTTTAGTATTTAATTATTGAGAATTTATTATTTATTTTTAATTATAGCAATTTTGATAATGTGATTATTGTTTTGTTAAAATAATAAATTATTTTTATCAATCAAAACTAAACTCGTACTGATAAAAACTTATTATTATCTATCGCCTAATGGGTGGTCGTTATCATCTTCTAAAAATTAAGAAAATTTCAATACCAACAACTCAAAGTTGATCACCTTTATCTGTTACTTTCAACTTTAGCATTTCCAACGATAGCTCAAGGAGATTTCAATACCAACAACTCAAGGTGGATCATCTTCATCTGTTGCTTTCAACTTCAGCATTCCCAACGATAGCTCAAGGTTTGATTTTGGATTTGATTTTGTATTTGCTAAATCGATTGATTTTGGGAATTTGGGGTTTCTTTATTGGATTGACCGATTGAATATTTTATTGAACCGTTTGACTTGAAATCTTCTTATTGAATCGATTGATTTAGAGATTCAGATAATCTATTGCATAATCGGTAAACACCTTGAGCCCTCTATAGTATTCTGTTCACTGCTAGTTATGGAAGAAAATGAGAATGAAGATTAGAGATATCTACGGAATGTAGTCACTATCTTTTTAGATAACATTTCAAATCAACTATACAATGTCTGGCTTCGAAACATTTTAAACCAATGTGTGCAAGTGGCAGATGCCTTCATCCCGAGGAAGAGGAGCCAACGTACTAATTCGAGGTTTGGGTTTATAAGATTCTAGGATCCTAGGGATGCAACTAAGGCAATCTTGAAGTACAATGGAGTGTAGTACTTAGACAAGAAACTGAATGTAAGTATAGCATGGCTTGGTTCGAATAGGGGATATAACTGAAAGAACCAAAATTCCAGGAAACAATGATGGAGCATATGATCGAATCAACAATAGCACAGAAAACAGAACAACATAAAAAACTGATCTGCGCAAGATCATCCGAATGGGCATCCAAACAGACGAATACTCTAGCCCTAAGACAGCAAAAACTAAAACCCGGTACAACTAACAAGGCATAATATAGATTATACATACGAGATCCCTCTAATTTGATCTCATTTCAGCACTTGAACAACGATCCTTCAAATTTGCATGCAAAACGAAGATCTTGTCTTCAACTTAGATCTTATATCGTATTCTCAAACGCCAAAACATGAATTAAGTGTGAGCTTTCATCATTCGTACTCCAAATCCTAGCTATGGCTACCCTGTTATTCTCTAAATTTTTACAAGTGTGTAAAAACCCTAATAATTAATCAACTAGCGCCAATGGATTATAATGGTGTATATATAAGTTACAAAAGGGATATAAGAAGTTAATAAGACTCGGGCTTCCAATGTAATTAAGAAATATCAATTTAACCAAAAATTAATTTCTTAAAAATATAAATTACAATTCATACCATTAAAGAATCATAATTGCATTCCTAATCTTATTCTCAAAAAATTAATTTTGAGCTCCTTGTTATTAAATGCTTATTTATCTCCCCATGCTAAGATTACAAATATTCATCTATTAAATTAAATTACTGACAATTATATTTAATCGACATCTTGAACAAATTTCTTAAGACCTTCTGCATAAATTATTTAATAAGTCGGATTATAAAATTCACATGTAGGGTTTGACTTAATCAAAACTTATAAACTTACTTAAAAGAGTATAATCAATCCTTATTCGGGACGTGTATTCCGTCAACGTCAATAATTAATACCCACCATATATATAATGCTGCTATCCAACTCATCAAGTTTATTGACCCGTAAATGATCTCACTATTTTATGAATCAAAATAACGAATATTAAATATGCATATCTAATAATTATTTCGGGATTAAGAGTATAAGTATTCATAATAACCATAGAATTTTGTATAGTCAGTATAAGAATAATTACCCAAACGCGATCCTATTCTATACGCACACAGTGTACTAGCACCGTGAGTCAAAACTATACTGTTCCTCGTAATTAAAACATATTTACTAAAACATTGTATCACAACCCTACCGATGGTGCGTCCAACTCCATCTAAGACTCTGAATCAAACACTTATATCCTACAAGAATCGATTATCTAATATTTTGTGTGTAAGCCAAGCTCCACACACCATATTAACTACTATACAGAATAAAAAATATATATGCACAATATTAAATAAATAATATAATACAATTATTACTCAATCAAATTCTCATTAAAATGAAAAAATAGATTTTATTAATAAATAAAATCAAGACCAAAAATTCATTACCATGAATTTTAGTATACGACCTAATAATTTCTCACTTATACTCAAAGTCATGCTACCATTCATCCAATTCTCATCCCCTTTACGTGACTATAAAAGTCCTGACTAGTAAGCTCTTCGTAAAAAGGTATGCCAGGTTTACCAATGCAATCTTGGTTACAGTGACATCACCTCTCTGTACAATGTCTCTATCAAATGATATTTACGCTCGATGTGCTTTCATTTCTTGTGGGTCCTTGGTTTTTTCGAGTTACTAACTGCACCGATATTGTCACAATAAAGTGTAATAGCCAATTGTACTAAAGGTATCATATTTAGATCAAACATGTTCTTGAACCAAACGGCCTTCTTAGCTACCTCAGAGGCTGCCACATATTCAGTCACCATGATGGAATCAATAATACATAACTATTTGATTCTCCTCCAACTAATGGCTTCACCTCGTAAGATAAACACATATCCTGAGGTAGACTTTTTAAAATCCTTATCTGATTA
>JAULJZ010149628.1:0-10284 GCA_032270985.1 Heliamphora pulchella | reverse complement strand
GTACGGCTTACACACAGAATACCAGATTTTAGGTTCTTGCAGAATATAAGTTTTATGTTCACAGTTTAGATAGAAATTGATATACCATCGGTACGACTGTGGTATTGAGTTTTAGTAGGCCTATCTTGGTTACGGAAAATAGATAATAGTTTTGTCTATTGTTCTGACTCTCTATGGCAGTACACTTTGTGTGTATTGAACGGGACATTTTGGGTAATTGATTTAGTACTAACTACTGACTATATAAATTAATTCACACCCCAAGGTTATTATGAATAGTACTTATCCTCTAAATCTTGAAATAATTACTGATTTGTATATATTTAATATTCGTTATTTTGATTCATTAGAGGGCGCAATCTTATATGGGTCTATATTCTCGGTAAGTTGGATAGCGATATTATTTATATAGCAAATATTAATTATTGATGGAATTCACGTCCTGAAGATCGGGATTGACGATACCCCCTTAAGGATGCTTATAAGTTTTGACCGGGTCAAACCCTGCAGGTGGATTTAATTATCCGGTGGTCAAATAAGTTAAGCGGAAGGGTTTAAGAAATATCAAGATGCCGATTAAATTAAATTGTTAGTAATTAAATTTAATTGACGGATATCGAAAATCTTAATGTGGGGAGAAATGGTAAGCATTGAATAGTAGGAGCTCAATGCAAGACGGACTTGAGATTATGAGTCATAGTGCAATTATAGTTCTTTAGTAGTGTGAACTGTAATTTAGTATTTTATAGAAATTACAGAAACTGCTGCATGTCTTTTCATAATTGCAGAAACCTCTAGTAGGTGTCTGTATTCCACTAGAAGTCTAACTCATAATTACTTTTCAAGTCCCTGCTGTAACCCTATATATATGCGGGTAGGCTGAACCAGTTGATGATGGATTTTTATTATCATTATTATGATATTATTTTTGTCTCTCAAGAGTTAAATATATCGGGGTTCTACCGGTACGAGTTCTCGGAAGATTGTAGCCCACACTACGTTCGAGGATCGCATACGAAAATACGATAGAAGATCTTACTGGAGTTTTAACTCGGAATCAAGTCGTAATTGAAGATTAGATCGACAAGAGGTATTCATCTAAATTAACTTTGGTTGTATGGATTTATTTTTGATCGTTTGACGTCAAATTTTTTATCTGGAGCCCGTTTTGATGTTTGCCCATCTAGTTAATTTTTTATCGAAAATCGTTTTACAAAAACAATGATCTTGGCAATTTTGTCTCCAACAAAAGCCGTGCAAAACTTTAAAGTAGTCCCCAATGCTTCTTGTAAGCTTAGCCAAAACTAGGACGTAAAACGTGGGTTTCTGTCCGATACTATAGAAACTGGTACTTCGTGTAGCTTAACGATCTCATCGATATGAAGCCGTGTAAACCGATCCGCAGAATACGTCATCTTTATTAGTAGGTAGTGAGCTGACTTCGTTAACCTATCCACAATTATCACTCCCCTTGGGTGTTCGAGGGAGTCCGGTTACGAAATCCATGGTATTATGTTTCCACCTCCACTCGGGTACTGGTAACGGTTGTAATAATCTTGTTGGCTTCTGGTGTTCAATCTTAACTTGCTGGCATACTAAACATCTTGTCACGAAATTCTCTACGTCCTTCTTCATCCCACTTCACCAATATATTTCCTTTAAGTCTCTATACAACTTTTGTACTTCCCGGGTCCATGGTGTATGTTGAGTTATGCGCTTCGTCTAAGACTTGCCTCCTCGACTCCCCATTATTAGGCACATACTATCTGTGACCGAACCACAACATATCATTTCAAATTTCAAATTTTATCTTCCCTTTAGCCGCTATTTTCGCCCATATATTAACCACTTGATTATCCGCCAATTGAGCTGCTCAAATTTGATATAAAAAAAACGTTAGTCTTACACTCAGAGTTTCTAATAGGCATCTATTCTTTCCTATAGCAAGATGGGTTATAAGCGTTCGCATTTCAAAAAATGTACCAGCTTGTACTGCTCGTAGATGCGCTATTTTTTCCCAAATGGTTTTTAACTTCGGGCATCCGCTACGACGCTAGCCTTTCCCGGATGATAGTGAATCGTGCAGTCATAATCCTTAATTAACAACATCCATCTCTTTTACCTCAAGTTCAGCTCTTTTTGGGTGAAAATATACTTCAAGCTCTGATGATCCGTAAAGATCTCATAAGGGACGCCGTACAAATATTGTCTCCATATCTTGAGTACGAAGACGATTGCAACCAACTCTAGATCGTGGGTAGGGTAATTCTTCTCATAAGGTTTTAATTGTCTATACGCATAGACGATAACCTTCTTGTGTTGCATCAATACACAACCCAAACCTTGGTGTGATGCATCACCATAAATAACAAAGCCCTCGATGGCTGACGGAAGGGTAAGTACAGGTGCTGACACCAATTTGAACTTCAACTCTTGAAAACTTCATTCAAATCCGTTGGACCATTCAAACTTGACATTCTTCTGAGTTAACCGAGTCAAGGGCTTTGTAATCAGGGAAAAGTCCCGAATAAAACGCTGATAACAACCAGCTAACCCCAAAATGCTTCGTATCTCAGTCACGCTAGTTGGCCTTTTCCAATTGACTACCACTTCCACATTCATTAGGTCCACTTGTATTCCTCCTCCAGATGTAACATACCCCGCTACACCACTCGATCCAACCAAACTCACACTTTTCAAATTTTTGCATAGAACTAGTGCTTCCTTAGGATCAGCAAAGAAATCTTTAAATGTTCCATGTGTTCCTCCTCACTCCAAGAATATATCCAAACGTCATTTATGAACACAATTACGAATTGGTCTGGAAAGCTTCTAAACACCCAATCCATCAGGTCCATAAACACAATAGGCGCATTCATTATCTCAAAAGGCATCACCACAAACTCCTAATGCTCGTAATAGGTCCTAAAGGCAGTCTTGGGTATATCTAACTTATACACTTTCAATTGATGGTATCCTGACCTCAAGTCTATCTTTGAGAACACTCTGGCTCCTTATAGCTGGTCGAATAAGTCATCTATCCTAAGCAAAGGATACTTGTTCTTAACGATCACCCGATTCAATTGTCAATAGTCGATACACATTCTCAGTGTTTCATTCTTCTTTTTCACGAACAGTATAGGTGCTTTCCATGATGAGACACTAGATCGGATGAATCCTTTTTCTAATAACTCTTGTAATTGTTCCTTTAACTCTAGTAGCTTAGCAGGTGATCTTCTGTAGAAAGGAATAGATATGGGAGTAGATTGACTGTAAACTGTACTTCTCAATTTGGGAATAATCCTGGTAAATCATCTGGAAATATGTCTAGAAACTCACAAATCACTGGTACCTCTAAAAGCTTCTTTTATTCCATCTCTACGTCCATAACATGTGCCAAAAACCCCTGGCAACCCTTCTTCAACATCTTTGAATCCTTAATGGCTGACACGATACGGATAGGTGTTCTACTCTTATCCCCTTGGAAAACAAATTCCTCCTCCTCAGATATTCTAAAGATTACTCTTTTCCTAACACAGTCTAGCGACGCATGGTAGGATGACAACCAGTCCATCCCAAAAATCAAATCAAACTCAGACATAACCAAATGCGTCAAACCTACCAACATCTCCCTATCATCTATCTTCAACACACAATCTTTACACACTTTTAATTACCACTCTAGCCTTACGACCATCAAGACTAATACTGCCACTTGAACCTAATGCGTCACTAGGGCTAAACATACCACATAGGCTAAATGCTCCACAGGTATATGCTTACCCATACAAACCCAAACACAACCCTCGTCATACCACAATATATATTTGCATCTTTTGTTCACATACGTACCACTCACCCAACAATACTTTAACCATACAGTACTAACTCCTAATTCTAAAATCTCTTACCATCATCACTCAATCCCTTCACACATTCTCTGCCGCACAATCGAACCAAAAACCACTTTCGCACTTTAACTATTTCATCTTACCCACATTTTACCAAGACACTTGATTCACTCATGGCCAATTTACAAAAATCATACCCATTAATTTGTACAGTTTCACTTACACTTCTACTATTCTCATCCAAACACTTATTCCTCCCGCGTACTCGCATTAAGTTGCATCACAACTCCACTAGAAACAATAGAATTATATCACCCTTCAACTTTTCATACATAAAGCCCACACATTCCCATAAGAAAATTCCTTCTCTACACAAGCAACCTTTATGCACTAATCTAAACAAGTTTTCCCTAACGGGTCACATCACAAAAGGTTTTCAAAAGCAACTTCCTTGTGACTCACACCGATGCCACAACGGAAACCGAATACTAACTCCATACAAATTACACAGTCTAGATGTCAAACGAATATAAATCGATACTTAAGAACTTACCACATGAACAACTCAGTCTGTCTAAAATGCGTCCACCTCTCAAGTAATTTTCAGCGTCAGCGGGACTAACTATTTCAATAAACTCCTTGGTACCGAAATTCTTGAATTGTTTAACTAAAGTGTTACTGGTTCTTCTGGCCTGCATTGCAATTCATCTTGTGCTATGTTCACCCGTCTTACGTAGTTGTTCATCTCGAGAACCGTCATCCTTGTTCTAATATGAAAACTTAATCCATTCTTGAACTTGCTACATCTTATCTCCTCATCGGGTATAAGGTGGGTGGCATATCATGACAACTCTGTAAACTTCATCTCGAATTTTGCCACAGTCATCCTTCCTTGTTCAAGGTCGATGAATTCCTGCTCCTTCTTATACTTGTAGTTCATGGACTTGTACTACACGTCGAATGTTTTCTCAAAACGATCCCAAATGATTCTCTGGAGTACGAGAGGTTCAACTCCTAACACCAACATCTTCAAGAACCGTTCCATGGCTTCCCACCAGTGGTATGTTTCTCCCCTAAACATAAAAGTTATGAGGTCAAACCTATTATCCGCATCTACCCCCAACTTATCCAAAATACGCCCGGCATCCTTCAATCAATTTTCTACTTCTGTAGGGCTAAGGGTTCCTATAAACTTCTTTGCACCCAGATCCTTAAATTAGGGTTACTGTTCCTCTTAGCTCGCATCGCAATCCAACTCGCGTTCCATTCGGTCAGTCTTACGATCACCTCCAACATCCTAGCAGTTGGATTAGGTTCCACCGGTCCCACTTGCGGAGATTTTTCTTGTCGTGCCTCATTATATTAGTTCAGGTTGAATGATGCTCCATCCGAGTCTCTCAATGCTCCTTCCAATCGTAGGAAAGCTATGACTTAGGGCTCGACACAGGAGTCCAACTTGTAGACATAAGGATACAAACAAACTGTCGACTGTAGACACCCCAATTTGACCCCGCCTAATCTTAGGCGAATCCGATGATGAAAACAGGTAGAATAATGCCTCAGTACGATCCTCAGGAGGTGATCCAAGCTTGGTATTTGAATCCAGTCATCAAAAACCTTCAAAACTAATGAAATTGTACCGAACCATCGATAACTTGTTACCCAAGTCATTGCCGGAAGTGGCGACCGCCATGTTCATTGTGGTGGCCGTCAATAGAACCTCTTGGAAACCCTAGCCAAAAGTGGTGGCCGCCAACTCCAACATGGCGACCGTCAACTCACATTATGGCGGCCACCAATAGAATCTTGTGGAACCTTTTTCAACCCAGCGGCCGCCAACTTGCATTGTGGCGGCCGCCAACTCCAAATGGCCTGACGTGTCCCAAAACGTGGCAACACCACATTGGTTGAAGAATTCTATAAATACCATATCCCGGGGTACGTTTTCAGAATGAATTTTGAGTGAGAGAGACTATGCCGATATATCGAGCGATTCTGATCCCCAACGCCGAAGCCCTGTCGAAATACTGATATCTGAGCTTTCGACAGTCCCAAACCCTAGCTTGGATCATCGCCTGAAGATCAAATTGCTGACCCACATTCCCCAACTTGAGGATTCCTAAGCCATTCAGGTATTTTGCTTGGATCCCCGGCCCTTCTAACTCTACTTTCTACCCCTTTGGAGTTGTCGGGTTTAATTTGGTCAACTGATTTTAATTATGTTCCCGCATTATTTATGTAGTTGTTATATTCTTACATTGCTTTAAATTCTAGTTTTAGCATATTTAGCTTATTTGTTTTATTTACTTACCTTCATTTTTAAGCTTATTACAATTTGTTAAATTACTAAATAGTGCTAATATTTTTCTTGGCAATTACAACTTTTCAATATTGTTAATTGCTATGATCTAAGAACTTACATAACAAATTGTTGTAATAGTCAATATTACACCCATTTAATTCAAACATTTCATTTCTTTTCATTCCTTTTCTTTTTATGCTAATTTGATGTTTTATTATTATTTTCTTTCCTTTTTCTTTTAATTAGTCTAATTTTCTTTTACTAGCATTTTATTTTATTTCATTTCTTATACATTAATTTAATACTCCGTTTTAATTCTTACCTTTCATTTAATAGCAACGTAATTTTCTTTCTTAACATTTACTTTTTCTTGTAATGTAACATTAAAAAGTCTTATTTCTTTTTCTTTTAGCTTAATGTAATTTCTTTCTTAATGTACCATTTATTTTTCCTTTCTTTACTTATAATATTAGTTTAGGTGTTCCTTTATTTTCTTAACTTTGTTCTAATATTCTAGTATTTATTTTTCTTTTCTTTCTTATTTTCTTTTCTTTTAGTTTAATGTCCATTTTTCTTTTAAGCATTAGTTTAATGTCCTACCTTTCATTTCATTTATTTTCTTTTTCTTTTCTTTTCAATACAATTCATCATCTTTTTTTCTAGCATTTTCTTTTCTTTCGATGTAGCATTTTATTTTCTTTTATCATCAACTTTAATTTCCTCATAATGCCCCATCTCTTTTCCTTTAAGTATTCCACTTTCTTTTCTTTAAATGCTAATACTTCATTTTATTTTTTTTTAACTTAATATTCATTTTCTAACTTATTCTTTCTATTTTCTTTTCGTTCAATATTGGTGTAATTTTCTTTTCTCGTCTTTTATTTTCTTATTAGTTTTAATAAAGTTCCATTCAGCATTTCTTTTCTTGTAATATTAGTGTTCATTTTTCTTATAGAAATTTATTTTTTATTTTCTTTTTCTATAGTTTTATTTTCTTTTTATGGCACTTTTTCTTTATTTTGTTAAAATCAAAAATCACAAAAGGCTTTTAAGTTAATTTTCATCTTTAAGTAGTTCATAATTTTCTCTTTTAAAAACACTCCATTATTCTTTTCTTTTCTCCTATTTTCGTTTCCTTCTCTTTTATTCTCTTTTAAAAATATAAAATATGAATAATTAAATCTTCTTTTCAAAACCTTCCTTCATAAGCTTAACTTTTCTTTTATAATATTTTTTTTTTATTAAAACCTAAAAATCATAAAAAGCCTCATAAACTAGCTTTCATCTTTTAAGTGTTATCTTCTTTTGATTTCTTTTTATTAACTTTTTTTTGTCTCTTTTAAAATGCATAAAACGTAAATAGTTAGTGTTTTTTTTATATATAGTATTTTTTTTTTTGGCATCTTTCCCTTTTTCAAATTCTTTCTTTATTTTCTTTTCTTTCAAATCTCTCTTTAAGTATAAAATCCTTCTTTTGTAGAATTTTCTTATGCATTTCTTTCCTTTATCTAGTTTATTTTTTTACCTAGTTTTATTTCTTACCTAGTTTGTTTTGGTATTATACATGTTTTGGTCATTTCTTTTAAAATCATGTCTAGAATATATTAGCTTATTTTTATTTGCAATCTATGTTTAGGTAATTTTAGCAACTTTAGCATATTTTTATTCTTTTAACCAAATTATGCTAGTTTAGGTTGTTTAAACAATATTGCATGTGGGTATGTGTACCATGCATCATTTAGTTAGAAATTGCATGCCATAGGACTTAGGATTTTATCATTTTATTTTCTTTGATTTGGAGTGTTATGTATATATTTTATGTATTTTCTATATTTAATTTTGAATGTTCTCTCTTCACCCCTATTTTCTTTATTTGCATGCATTTGAGAAATCATATTAAAAGAACCAATGACGATTAGTAGAGGCCAACCTTACGGTTGGGCGAACGGAGTGCCTAATACCTTCTCTGATTCGTACCTTAACCCCCAACCCTCTTTCTCTGGTTAACGTTTTAAGGATCAGTAGCCAATTTTGTTTTTCTTAATTTTTCTCAAAAACTAAGTGGCGACTCTATTTTCAACAAAAGGGGTTTTCAAAAGTTAATTTTCAAGGTGTTAAAGTATTTTTCAAAACATCTTTGAATTCTTTCATTTTTAACCCCCAAATTCCAAAGCCACAGTATTTTCTGGCGACTCTGCTGGGGACTGGTTTATAAAATCAAATAAGAGGGTTTGACTCAAAAGCATCATTGGTTCGTACTATATATTTCTCATTTGCATTATCGCATGGATATGCATTGTTCTTCAAAACCCCCTGCCTGGTCGACCTGATGGCCTGAACGTTCATCCGTTTCGGGGATTGTTGGGAAGGTGGGCAAGCCTTACTGACTGTACGCTCTCATAGGTGCAGTAAAAGAGTTCGGGTGTACCGTTTGATAATGTCATGTACCACTCCAGGCATGGAAAGTATATACCCGACTCTATTCAGAAGGTACCCTGTTTAATTGACCAAAATCGGCCTTTTGCATATAGTGAACTTAGAACCCCCCTTTAGGTGCTACTAACCGGAATAGGATTATATGTTTTTCTTAATTGAATGTTTTGATTGTATATTGTTAGGAATGTTTGCTTAGCTCAGGATAGTTCTTGTCCCGGGTTTGGCCCGGGTTTTTCGTTGCACCTTTTGATTAGGTTAGCTTCATCTTTGGGTTCTTATCCAGGCTTTGTTCTTCGCCTTGTTTGGCCTTTACGCCATAGTTTTCTTTTCAAGGTCATACCCATGTTTTGTTTTGAAACTCCTAGGATAGTTTCTCTCTCTTCCAGGTTCTTCTCGAGTTGTTAGTTCTACACCCCGCCTTTGTTTAGGCCCGTTCCCTTCAAATCCTTTTTATACCCATGTGAGCTAGTTTTCTACCATTATGTTACCCGTTTTTTCCTAGAAATCTAGATCAAATCGGTCTCTTGAGGGTTAAACTATTTTTCCTACTGGAGTGCTATCCGTTTAGATAAATCTTCCCTCTAGAAGTTGGTTAATCTTCTCTTTAGCCGTCATCCTAGGTCATCCTATTGTTATGCTGGCGAAATAAGCCTGGCAGGGGCATGGTTTTAGCTTCCGTAATTATCTGCTTATGGTTCGGGTATTTGGGATGTTTGCTATCTACTGTTAGAATTTTATCCGGGAAGTATCTGATATTGGTCATTCTACTTTTAGAATCCAGGGTTTACCATTGAGTCTAGAAGAGTACAGTTAGCACGTGTTTGGAAGAGATCAGAATTAGGCAGACTCACAGAGTATCTGAACAGCCAACTGAGTCAGCTGAAATGGCAAAGAATGAGGTGAACTTGACAGCTCTGATGAAAGCCATTACTGATATACAGAGGGCCTTAGAGCAGCAAACCCAGGCTCAGGTACAATGTCAGGCATAAATTCAGGGGATTCAAGCCCGCTTGTCGGTACTGAATGAACAGCATGACGAACCAAATGGTAACGGGGAAGACTTTTGGAATGATAATCAGGTTTCAGATGGAGCACAAGTTACTCTGCCACCACCACAAATCCCTCGTCAGGTGATAGTTGCGAAAGAAAACATTGCTCAATTTAGAGAATCTGCGTTGGTTGAGAAGATCAACCAGATAGAGAAGGTCCTTAGAAAGGTCAAGGGTGTTGAAGAATATATGCTAGATGCGGGGGGGCTTTGTTTCTTCCCGGATACTAAAATGCTTGAAATAGAGAAGTTTGATAGAACTAGTGATGCTCAAATTCATTTGAGATTGTACGTCAATACTCTCTCTCCCATGGGGATCGACGACCAGTTGAAGGATCAACTATTCCACCAATCTCTTTCTGGGGCAGCTTAGAGGTGGTTCCTCTCCCTGAATGTTGCAAAGACCTTGACATGGGAGGATATCGCCACAGCATTTGTCAGCCAATACAGCTATAATGTCCAGCCACATTAATTACCTGAGAGTTAGGGACCACTCGTCAAGAAAGTAGAAGATCATTCATGGATTCTCAAACTAGGTGGGGGGGAAAGGCGGCTAAAATGATAAATTGGCCAATTGAGAAGGAACAAGAGAGGACTTTAGTCAGGAACCTCCAGTCTCCATCGAAGCGTTATCTGATAACACAACC
>JAULJZ010149627.1:0-10285 GCA_032270985.1 Heliamphora pulchella | reverse complement strand
AAAATGAAAGCCATGAAGCATGAAGATCATATACAAGCGGCTAAGATCCATGGAGCACGAGAAAAACCAAGAAGAAAAGAAAAAGACTTGAAAGACTTGAAGATTTTTTAATGTAAATGCACTATGACCTATGTAAGTTCACATACCATTGGTTATATGTGTGAAAGCTCATAGGAAACCTTAATTTGACCCTAGGTGCTTAATATTTTATGAAAAATCATTTTTAAAGTATAAAATGTGTTTTAAAATGTTTTAAAAAAAAGTTCGGCAAAAAATATGTAAAAAGTGTGCAAAGAAAATTGACATACCTTCCGTTTTTTGGTCATAACTTTTTGTACAAAATGAATTTTTCTATGAAGTTTGAACCATTGGAAAGTAGACTTCCGAGACTTCAATTTGAACACAAGAATGCCCCTATTCGAAATCCGGATGAAGGAGTTATGGTCGTTTGAAGTCGGACAAATTGAGCAGTCGCGATCCAGTTGACTGATCATTGGATTTAGTCGACTGAAGGCTGGTCCAGTCGACTGAATGGGCTTGTCCAGTCGAATGAACAGGCTAAAATTCATATTTTTGGCTGCAACGGCTAGTTTGACCATTACCACATTTAGCCCAACAGCTAGTTCATGTTTTTTGCCTATAAATAGACCCTTAAGCCTTGAAAAATACATAGCAAAGCCCTCCATCATACTCTCTCATATACATCATGTTTGTGCTTCAAATTCTTCATTTTTATGAATCATTTTTTTAAAAAAAATCTTAGAATTCCTCCATTGAGCTTCTCACTTATATATCATTTAGAGTGAACATTAGTGTGCTTTATTTGTATTCATTTGCTCGCTGAAGGAGCTTATTCATTGTATAATTCTATTTGAATTTTTTGTTATTCTTATTGTAACTTGAGAAGGTGATTCTCAAGAAAGACCACTCCACCTATTGAAAGAGAGAGGAAACTCTGCCTATACGGAGTGTATACTTGAGGAGGGGGCATCCTCAAGAGAAGCTACTCCGCCTAGACTAAGGAGAGAGACTGTTCCGCCTACTGAAGGAGTGTTTAGTGAAATTCTCATAACGGTTGGCTTGAAGCAAGGACGTAGGCCAGTGGGCCGAACCTTATAAATCTTGGTGTCGTATCTCTCCAACTCTATCTCTTTAATTCCGCACTTTAAATTCTATATCTACTTGAATTTATTTGTTAGAAAATACTTATGGACGTTTGGGATTGCATGTTTAATTAGGTCAATATTGACATAAATTTTTTAAATACCCAATTCACTTCCCTCTTAGGATTACACTTACACTATCAGTCCCCCAACATTGCGCCTATAATATCTAGATTCAAGTCATTGATGGCTATGCTCATAAACTTGGTTATAATATGGTTCCTAGCTATTGAGAAATTTTAGGCTCATAGACAGGGTTGTAACATATCTGTTGATGTGTCTATCCAACACTGGGGCTTGTCGATAGCCCCTAATACTCTGTCTGCAACCTAGCCAATGGCATGTTAGCGCTTGCCATTTCATTCGACGTACATCCTACAGGTGCTGCCATTGAATCAAATCCATTCACCACTTTCTTCATCGCTATCACGAACTCTTGCCCATCCATATTTGGGTTGCTTTTGCAAATTAGTAATGGACGTCACTGACAAATATTCGATACAAACTTACTCAACAGGCCTTAAAAGCGCATTTAAGTAAGATTCACATTTTAAGCCTTTATAAAATATAAGCTATTAAATGGACAAAATATCCTCAACAGAAAATTATAAAATATAGTGTAAACATATGTATATAAAAAAATTAAAAAAATTCAAACGATTGGATCACAACTCCATAAATTACACTATTAATCCCATTTATAATAAGTTACATACTAGCAATATAAATGTATATTGATCTCATTAATTTATTCCTTCAAGTAAGCATGTTTTAAAGGAATCCCCAATCACGAGACATAAGAATTTGCATTTAATAAGATTATTATGATAAGTACCAAAATGAGAGGAAAAAGAGATCTAATCTTACTTGGGTCAGCATTGATGAGCATTGAAGTGCCTCCAAAACCACAAGTCCCTCCATTCCCCTTATTCTTCTGCCAGTAACTATTAAATGCATAAGAAGCATGAGCAACAATGGAATCAGGGAAATAGCAACTCCCCTGTGGCTTTATCGCTTCACAGTCAGCGCCGCCCTCGCCACAAGCATAGTCCATCGCCTCCTGCAATGTCTCCGCCGGCACACTCGGCTTAGCCACGCACCACAGCTCGTTCTTTGCCCCTGGTAGAGGCGGCGTAGGCGCTCCGGCATAGGACGGGTTGCACGGCGGAAGGTTGGGACCATACGGCGGCGGGCTTCCTCGGCCGGAAATCGGAGGTGGTTCTGGTGCGAAGGGGAGTGGAAGTGGCGGCGGAGAGGAGGTTCCGACCAGCGGAGGAAGAGGGGTGTTGGCCACAAATGCAGGAACAGAGTAACCAATGGGGGAGTGGGTTGGGGACAAGGGGGTTGGCCTTTCTGGGAATGGTTCATACGCTTTGGAGTCCATGAACGAGAGCTTTCTGCTTAAGGGTTTCGTTTCTTTTTCGCTGGAAATGAGCAATTTGATCTTGTTTAGGTCGAAAACACCGAGATTCTTCATGGATTCTCTGTGGGATGAAACCAAGCTCTGAATATCGCCCAGTGAAGCGAAAAAATGACGAGGTGGGTTCACCAAATAAGGCGAGTTAGTGCCTTGCAAGAACTTCAAAATCGGTTTGATACGTTTTTCAGCTAAATCGTCTCTGTAGGTAGCAGAGGAAGAGCTCAAATTCAAACAGTTGGAAGAGAAAGAGGTTGAGACTTTGATTTCTCCCTCCAAACCCCACCTAGTGAGTGAGTGGTAGAGGTTCTTCAAAGATGAGAGGATGAAACCCATCTGGTGTTCTTGGTTTCTGCTGCAGAGGACGGTGTGTCCGACAACAATCGCGGTGATTTTGGCGGCTGGATAGTGGGCTAAAACATGGGTTCTGACCCAACTTTCGGCCGCAAGAACACTGCTCGAAACCTCATTGAGGAGTTCATTGCCCACAGGAACGGCCAAGGGAACACTACCTGTATAAGAAAATGCCTCAAAGAACATTGGAGATGGGTCTTGGAGCGTTAGGTTTTCCACCGATTCTTGACTTGCACCTGGAAAGAAAGAAATGGAAATAGCCAAATAGAGACTTTCAGAGGAAACAAAACCAAGAGAAGTTTGTGAATGTGCATGAAAGAAAATGGTTGAAGTTTTTCGATTGAGCTTCGATTACCGACCAGTGAGACGAGTAAGGAAGAAGATAGTGAAAAGAAGAGTGATCCATTCCATCTTCAACATTTCGGTGCCAGAGTTCAATGAACATCAATAGAAGATTTTTTATGGTGCACACCCTGAATTTTTGAACTTCGCATTGTCGTACCTTGTTATTGAAACTGTGCTTTGTGAAAAGTGAACAATCACGTCATCGTCCCGTTTCGTAGCACAATGGCAGAGAAGCAAAACGGAAAGTGGTTTTTTTTCCCGGTTAATCTACTCTCAATTTTTTCTTTCTTTCTTTTATTTTTGATTATTTTGGGAGATGAACTCTTAACTCAAGATTCGATCAGTTTTAAAAGTGCTATGATTTTAAATGAATCTTTTATGAAATTTAATTCATGTAACAAAGGTTAGCTTGGTTAAGTTTGTCAACTTTTGACTCATTTTGTAAGTGTTTATATTAGTTGCTTTTGTTAGTTTTTTTTAATTTTTATATTCTACCGTCTCATCTTGTAATAAATCATCGTAATTTTGTTACTGTAACTCTTATTTTTCGTTGTTGTCTTTGTTTTTGCTATTACATAGTATTGTCTTTTTCTAAAAATAATGTGATTTGACCATATACTAAGGCTTTGGTTGGTAATATTGGCTTTTTAGGTAAAAATGCCTAAAAACTAAGGTTACTTGTTTGGTAAAAAAATTAAAAAGTTAAAAAATCAAATTAAAATACAAAATTTTAAAATATTATATTCAAATTTTCACCACTTTTAAAATATAATAATATTTCTTATTTATAACTTATTTATTACTAATATCAGTTACATATAATTATTAATATTAACTATATAAAAAGGCAAAATTAGTATGTGATTGACAAGGGCAACAACTTATTCCGAACCAACTAACTTGAAAAAGGTCAATTTAAAAACGAAATTACCAAACAACTTATTTTGAACCAAATTTAATTTTTTGGCTAAACTTATAAACCTTAATAACATTCGATATACTTACCTTTTTACATATAAATCTATACACAATGAGCTATAAGATAAATGATTTCTTTATTAGTATGTGATTGACAAGGGCAACACTCCCCTAAATTAGACGGAAAAAAAATTATATTTTGGTTAAAATACTTTTATCCTATAAATTTTATATTGTTTAAAAATATTTTTTATCTTACTTAATAATCTTAATTATTTATTTATTTTTAAAAACTTATTATAACAATCTTCTTAAAAATACTTAAAACATAAAAATACAGCTTAAAATAAGAACGAATGTTATAGTTATAGACGCACAAAATAAAACACTTCTTTCAAAAGAAAGACCGCGCAACGCACAGTGGCACAAAGGAAAATAGGAAACGCTAGAAGGTCAAATAAGCGACGGTGTTTCGTGGGTTATAGGGACCCGTGGAGGAACAAAACATTGGGAGCGGGAAGTGTGAACTGTGAAGCCCAATGGCCAGACAAACATGGAGCAATGTTTGCATGGGGATTTGTGATGCGGTACTGTTCTAGGGTCACTTTTGGCATTTGCTACCAACCTGGCTTTAATTCCAATGCCCGAAAATTAGCGAGGCACTGGAGGGACAAATCAAATCGTTAGAGGAAGGTTTAAGAAAATGTTAAAAGGATCTACAGTATGAAAGAGTCTTGAAGAGTTAAAAGAGTATTTTGGAGAATTTTGGATTGTTGAATATCTTGAAAAACCTTAAAAGACCTTGGAAAGATACGAAAGACTCCACCTATCTTGGAGGAGTGTAGAGTATTCTAAAAAAGTAAAAAAATTTTAAAAAATCTAAACAAAGAGAGAGAAACTCATTTGAGTAGGTGAGCATGAGAGTGTTTCTAAGAAGGTAAGCACTTAGAGTGTTCCAAGAGTGAGAGAGTTTTGGAGTACTCAAAAAGAGAAAGCACTAAAGGTGATTCCACGTAACTCTTTAAGGTGAAAGTGGAGATTGGCATTCGGTGAGTGTTCAATTATAGTCTCTTTGAAATGAGATTGTCAAGTGTAGATGTAAATCGATAAACTTGTCAAACACTTGTGTGTTTTATGATAATCTCTTTAGAGTGAGATTGTCAAGTGTGAATCAATAAACTTGTCAAACACTTGTGAGTGAGTTATATTCTTGTAATTCTTATACACACGCAATTCATTGTATAGTAGAGCTTTTCTTATATAATCCCTTGGTGTAATGGTTGTGTTAAAGGAAAATGCTAACTTTGGCGGGGTCTATTGCCTAGGTATCACATGGGGCACAAGTATAATGAAAGTCTTGCCGTGACATTAAACTAAGTTTTTGACTTAAAGTCATTTTAGGCTTAAAGTCATTTTAAGTTTAAGCTGCCAAAAGTTTATTTCAAAAAGAAATAAGGTGACTTTAAGCCAAATGATTATAATGGCTTTAAGCTAAAAGGTAAAAAATTTTATTTACAATTATTATAATTTTTTAAAATTTACTTTTAAATAATTTAATATTCAATATGAATATTGTGTAACAAATTTTGACAAGTAAGTTTCAAAAATATGATTTTTATAAAAATTGAATGTTTATAATAAAAGTTATGATATATTTAAAAAATATAAAAAAAATTATATAAAAAGAAAAAAGGCTAAAAGCTTATTGAGTTGAAAAACGAGATTTTTTTAGCTTTTAGAACTTTAAGCAAAAAGGCGCTTAAAGCCAGTTGCCGAATGAGGTTTTTAACTTTTTATTTTTTAGCTAAAAATACAAAAAAAATTTATAAGACTCGTTTGTAAAAAAAAAGTTAAAAATTAAAATGTCAAATGAAAATACTAATTTTTAAAATAGTTATTTAAATTCTCACTACTTTTAAAATACAATACTACTCTTAATTCATAACTTATTTACTATAACTATCAACCATATATAATTGTTAATACTAAATATATAGAAGAGTAAAATCGTTCAATTTGAACAAAAATCAAAAAAATAAATTTTTATCCAAATAACTAATTACAAAAAAGCTAATTTAAAAGATAATTTAACAAATAACTTATTTTAAACTAAATTCAATTTTTAGCTAAAATTTTTTTTAAAAAAAATTAAGTTTTAAACTAGTTGCTATCGGAGATATGATTGGATGATAAAATAAGGTTAACTATTTTGTGTTAATATTAGGGTTGTTTGGCAAAACTAGTGCTATAAGTTATAATTTTTTTTAAAATATTCATAACTTCTGTTATAAGTTATAATTACTGTTTCTTTTATTTTAGTTATAAATTATAATTTTTTATTAAACACTTATAATTTTTATTACAAATTATAAATTTATAAGTTATTAGTTTCAGTAATACTAAATATCACAATTGTATCTAACAGTAAGGGGATTATTATTGGAAAAAAGAAAAACAATAAGGAGACTAATTTTTGGTATTGCTTAACAATGTTAACATAAAAGTAATTAAGGAATATTCTCTCACTATATTAAAGTAGTACGACCGATGAATATATGACTTTTGACATTTTATTTTTAAAAAATTATTATAAAAGTATAATTAGCCTCTTAAAAAATTAATTCAAGCAAATTGTTTTTTAACTTTTATTCAAATGTACAATGTACCTTCTTAATTAACTATTCATCCACATATTCATTATTTTTTTTCACATGCCAATTACATAATATTTTATATGGGTAAAATAGTAAATTTGATATTATATTCTTCTATCTTATTTTTCATTGTCAAAATTCAATTAGAGATAGTGGTCGGAGGTTGTGGTCGAAAGTGGTGGCCAAATGTAATTTGATGCGCTATTTGAAGGTATTAGTCGGAGGTGGTGGCCGGAAAAAGTAGCTCGAGAATGTGATCGAAGGAGGTGATAGCCGAAGAGTTTGGTCGGAGGGTGTAGTCGAAAATTATAGTCGAATATGGCAGAAAAAAAAAGATAGAATAAGAATTTATTTACAAAATAAACAAAAATACATTTTTTCAATTTCCAAGAATTTAGTAGATTTGGAAAAGAGTTTTCAGCTAAACGTCCAAAAAAATAAGTTTTAACGCGTAAAGTCCATCAATAAAAAATTTAATGCGTAAGGTCCAATTGCATAATTTCTTCCAAAAATACATACAAATAGATAAATTTATCTGTTTGATATTGATCTGTTTCATATCTATTTAATATGCAAATAGATAAATTTATCTATTTGCATACTTATACTTAACATATAAATGTGTCTGTTTGCGTATCAATACAGATAATGCAAACAGATAATTTTATCTATCTATTTATGTCTAACAGATAAATTTATCGATTTGCATATCAACACAAAAAATGCAACACAAATAAATTTATTTGTATTCTTTATACATATTTTGAAAAAGTATAAATAAATTTATTTGTGTTCTTTATACGTACTTCAATAAGACAGATAAATTTATCAGTACTCTTTACAAGTGTTTTCAATAAAAGATAGATAAATTTATCAGTATTTTTTATACATATTTTGAAAAGGTATAGATAACTTTATCTGTGTTCTTCATACAAACTTTTAATAAAATAGATAAATTTATATGTATTCTTTACATGTGCTTTCAATAAAAGATAAAAAAATTTATTTGTGGTCTTCATATATGTTTTGAAAAGGTACAAATAAATTTATCTGTTCTAAGGTATTTTCGTCCCAAAAAGATCTTGCGCGTTAAAATTTTTATGCGAATAGACCTTACACGTTAAAAAATCTTATTCTTAATGAAAAATATTAAACGGCCTATAAATTGGTAAACGGCCTATAAATTGGACTGCTCACCAATTTTCTAATTTTGAAATTTTTTTATATTTTTTTAAAAATAAAAATAATTACTAAACATGTTTTTGTTTAAAGCTTACAAAAAAATCTTAAAATAAAAATATAAACAGTAAATATAAAAGTTACCAAACGAGCCCAAAGGTTTAAAATTTCCCAATTAAAACTATAAAGAGTAAAGTGAATAGTACAAGTATAATTTACCCTTTTGTATCGATAATTTTAGATAATAATCTTAGACTTCGAGTGATTAGTGAAGGAGGCTGGACCCAAGACGCACGGGCCACGGCCTGCGATGGTGGCCCAAAACCCAATGACCAATTAATTGGGGCAAGCGTCAGACCCATGTTCAGGGGCCGAACCAAGATGCATAGCATAAGAGGACTTTGGCGGCGTTGACTTATTGGGCGTGACCAACACATTAGACATTGATGGTGGCGTGATTAAGATCAAGAAGCATTTATTATGGATGTATGGCTGAGTATAAGGCATTAATGACTATAACGTGTTCGTAAACCTTTACATTGATGACAACCAGGATCACTCCAAATACCTCGACAAACAACCATCTCAAGAGAAATAAATCCTGATAGTCCCCAAAAGGGAAAAAGTGCTTCTGAACAAAGCAAAGTCTAGAGGAATTAGCATTTCCCCGCGAAGAAGTGCATCGGGATACAATATAAATGGAGAAGCAAGGCAGCAAGAGGTACACACAACTTTTCCTTACAAAATTTCTGCTAAAATTTCTTTAGATTTGATCATTTGCTTATAATAGTCTCACTTAAGCATTGGGGGGCTTTCCGGTAAGAGTCCGCTAGGTAATTTCACCCCGTTCACTTGTGTAGGAGCGCCCTAGTCATGAAGCTTAAGATTAAATGCCTAATTCTTTCCATTCAACTCACTTATGCAGACTCACCCCAGTACAGTTAATATAATTGTTAGTTAAATACTCTAAATTGAGGATGTTTGGTTGTACTTTTGGAGCTATTTTTTAACTTTTTATTATAAATTTTAATAATAAATTGTAATTTTTTCTAAACACCCATAACTTATGCTACAAAATTTTAGCTATTTTATTTTTATTTCAATTACAAGCTAACATATTTATCAAACTTTCACAACATGTGTTACAAGTTATACTTTATAAACTATTAATTTTGGAATAAAAAACACTATTAATTTTATTAACACCAAATACCTACATTGTGAAGACCCGATTTCATTTTATTTTGCAATATATGCATGTTTGATGTGTTTTTTTCGATTCATGTATACTCTCGATGAATGGTTTATATTTTATTGTTGTAGAACCGCATGTTATAAGTGTTTTATATATGTGTTTTATGCTTGTTCGGGGTTTAGAAAGACTATTTTGCAGTTTTTTGGTTCGTTGGCTAGACAGTGGCAATCCAGTTGATTGTGGGGGTGATTCCAGTCCACTGGATGCCCACTGTTCTGGTTCAGTTGACTGAGGTTGGGCATTGAGTAAACTGACTTGAGGCGGTGGGTGTTTTTGGTTTTTCCAGTAGCATTTCAATCGACTGGATGGCTGAATTCAGTCGACTGAATTCCTGTACGGGGCTGGGGTTATAAATATCAAGCTTGGGTTAGATATTTTCAAAACATTTCTTCTTAACTAAGTTTCCTTTTCTCTCTACCCTCTCTCTAGAATTTTGGGGGCCCGATGCTTAATTTTTCTGGATCTGTTAGTGGATCTTTGTTATCCACGCCGTGGGTTTCACTTTCATCTGGACAGAATCTCGTTTCGACGAAGTTCGTTCTTGTACGTGGATCGAGACGTTGAATTTTTAACTCACCGGGGTAGGATCCTAAACTATGTTGTCGTTAAATGGTACTACGTGCAGTTATACACTTTTTTACCGGTTGAAAATGTTTTAAATGCCGTATTTTATGTTTAAACCATGTTATTTCGGATAAAAAGCATGTTTTGGGCTTTTTTTCTTTGTTTTTACATGTTATGGACATGTGGATGTTCGTGGTTTTCAAAAGAATATTTGAAAATGAGGTGATTTGTGAAAATTTAGAAAACAGGATTTTATGAGGTTTGAAGCTAATTCTTAGAGTTGAGCATGGATTTAAATGTTTCATCGGGATATGAGATTATTTTTTTTATGGTTATGGGAACGATATGATGCTATGTGCATACTGTTATCTGTTGAATTATAAGAAAAATTGCATATTGGGGCATGTGAATTTCCTGCGGTGAAATATTTGGACAT
>JAULJZ010149626.1:0-10285 GCA_032270985.1 Heliamphora pulchella | reverse complement strand
CCAAAAAAGGCGCTAAAAATGCATAAAAAACTATCCCATCCCAAACATTACTCATTGCTTTTATATTGTCGTTCGCGGACCAAAATCCTGGCTCCGTGGCTATTTGGAATGGTACATATGCGAGGGAAATGCAAGACACCCTCGATCACTTTTATTGGTAATGTACGTAGCCTTTCAAATGAGCTTCCATGTCACTCATGCTTTCCTTTTTTCTGTTCTGCAGGTAACGGGTCATGTCAATATCCATCCATTAGGTGAGCTTTTGATTCTTGCATTTCTGACTTACGCAAAAGGGAAAAGAAAGAAAAAGAACTGGTTATCATTCATTGTTTTCAAAATTGCAGCACAAGCTCATCGGTTTTGAACACAACAAACTCAAGTGGATCGGCAGTCTTCGGTGCTGGCCGGCCTTTGAACCCGACTGGCTCATCAGCAGCCGCCATTCTGGCTCCTGGATTCTACATTCCAACATGTCTCATGATGATGGTGCTACCCAAAAAAACACAAATAGCTCATATATTCCTTTTTGCTCCAGGATTGCTTGGAAATTTGCCTGGTTGCTGACAAGTTGGCTTTTTTTTTTTTTAACTAGATCAACAAGGATATGGACGCCAAAATGCTGATTATACAAGGGGTTTTTTGAATATATGTTTTGTAAATGAGATAGAGTGTGGCCGGGAGGAGACGGATTTTTGTCTTTGTAGAAAGCAAATATAGTTCACCGTTTTTCATTGTAGTTCGAGAACAATAACATACATATATATGTGAGGTTTGGGAGAAGGCTATTATGGGGATTTTGGGATTGTTTTGTGAAGGATGAGGGGAGAGTCTTGGCAAAATGAAAGCACAATTTCCATTGATGGAAACAATGGTATGAACGATATGTGAAACTAAATCCCCGCTCAAAAATTAACAATTGGACAACCGATATAGATGTCGGAAGTGCTTCAAATAAAAAATTTATGTTATGTTTGGGGTTTTGGTAAGACAGGATTGGATTAGATATTCTATCTCATGTATGGGGTAAATTTATAAAATACCTTTATTCAATTCAATACACCATTTACAATGACACGTGTAACAACTAGATATACCTAACACATGTAACAATTGATAAGAAATGAAGTTTTCAAATAATCCTTATTCTTATCAAACCTTATAGAATTTTATTTTATTTTTTTGCTATTTTTAACCTTATTTAAGTAGATTTCAAGGCTTATATGATGAGTAATCTTTCTTACATCATTGTA
The DNA here is from genome assembly GCA_032270985.1 of Heliamphora pulchella. Classification (NCBI taxonomy): domain Eukaryota; kingdom Viridiplantae; phylum Streptophyta; class Magnoliopsida; order Ericales; family Sarraceniaceae; genus Heliamphora; species Heliamphora pulchella. The sequence continues at coordinate 9,035 of JAULJZ010149626.1, read as the reverse complement.
GACACTCCATTTTGACCGACTACAATGTACAAACCTGTTGGTTAGTCATGCCCGAAAATGAAAAATGATTTAAAGAACAAGTACGGCCTCCGACAAGAATGAATTGACACCCAAGTTACTCAGAAGTTATGTTTGTCTTACCAGTACTGTTCCTTCTTTTTAAAAAAGTTTGTTGGTTTCTTTTCGGTATTCATTCTCACATTCCGACCTTCATTTTGAACCAATCAAATCTTCAAGTGTGTTATTTGCACTTGACATATCCTTGGTTTCTAAGCTTGATGAGTCCATTTTGCCATCTGGGACACCCAAAAATACATCGAAAAAGTTACAAAAATTTCTATGCTAGGAATCCCAATGGCCAAACCGGCTTTAGAGGCCTATTCCCATAGGCCAAACTGGCCCTATGGTCCGTGTAATTTGTCTATCGTTATCTTCTCCTAATTTTTCCAAAAAAGGTGCGTTTTGGCTTGTTCCACACTGGAAGTTGACCATTTTGCTTCGTTTTTTGAGCCTATATATAAATAGACTCCTCCTCTATACCTTTCAAACCGTTCAAATTTCAAGTTGAGATATCAATAATCTTCGTTAGTTTTCATGAATTTTACATTGGCAATCAAGCTTGTTGAACAGAAAGGGCAAGGAATTAGAATCCTAGTCCTCACTTCCTATGTTCTCTTTATTTGAGATTCACTCTTGGGTCTTCTTTTAACGCTGAAGTGTCATGAAGTTTGAAGGAAGGAGTCATTGTGAGACCCGATTCTTTTAATTTTGTAATATGTATTCTCAACGTGTTGTATATTGCTTTAGTCGTTATAGAAAAGCATGTTTTTATATATTTTATGCATATGTTGTCTTAGATATGCATGTTGATTTCGATTTCGGTCTTGTTTGGATGTTGTGGCAGAAAGTAGGAAGCTTTCTAAGTAGAACCGCTCAATCGGTTCTTAAACCGCTCGAGCAGTCTGTCTGGCGTGGGTTATATAAGTGGAAGCTAGTGGCTTGGGATTTTGGTCCAAAACTTCTCTTACAAGTTTATCTTTTTCTCTCTTGGAAGAAAGACCAAAACCTAGCCTTATCTCTACCCTTTTGCTTGTTTCGGGCTTAGTTTTTTGCGTTGCGACGGTGGAATGGTGTTCTCCTCGCCAAGGGCTTCGTGTTTATCTGAACGGTATCTTGTTTTGGTGACTTAAGTTTTTCGTCGGTGGTTAAAGTTTCGAGTTTTTAATTCCATACGTTAGGATTTTAAACTCAATTGCATCAAAAGTATGTTATATGTGATTATACACATTTTTACCATTTAAAAATGCTATGAATGCTGGATTTTGTGATTAAACTTTGTTTGATTGGGTGAAAAGCATGTCTTGCGGTCCTAAGGTTTATTACAAAGTTGGTGAATGTATGTACACGTGATTTTCAAAAGGTTGAGTATTGAAAATTGGAAGGAATTATGAATATGTTGCGAAAACATGGTTTTTGATATTTAGAGCTAACTATTGCGGTTGAGCCTTAGTTTAAAAGATTCGGTTGAGGTGGTGAAAACATTTGGAAATGTTGGTTTATTTCCATGGTTATATGGATGACGTAGCTGTGTGCCTTTAGGCGCTTGTACATGGTTGTGTGCGTACAAACATTTTGATAGTCATGCTGTGTGTCTTTTTAATGATTCGATAGATGTACCGTAACAATGTGAGTACGTGGGTCTCAATTTCTCCTTGTTGAAAGTCCAAAAACTTATGCAAGATATGTGCTTCGCTCCTTTGGATTTAAAACCTTTCAGGAAAAAATGATCATGTGGCTTGATCTTGAGGTGCCTCAGAGATGGCAGATTACAAAACTCTTAGTTTTTGTTGTTCGGTAGTTCATACCGATTTTGATATTGTATCATGTAATTGTATGATATGTTGTAGACTTGAAAACATATGTTTTGTAAGCCTTACGGCCATGAAACTGATGCATGTATGTTTGTAAGAGGATGAGAGGAACCCTGGGTTGGTGGTTTTAATTTCATAATTTTATGAAATAGTTTTTGATTCGTTGGTTTCAACATTATAACAAATTATTTTCGGTTAGATTTATGCTTAATATCGAACCTTGTGCCTCGAGGAAGGTTTTGAACCTTGTTTTAGCATGTTTTAGATTAATTAGTTATGCCTTGAAGGTTTTCAAAAAAGTTGAAAATGGTTAAGTGTTGGATTTTGAAATTTAGTCTAGAACTAGACCGCTCGATGGACTGCTCGAGCGGTCTATCGAGTAGTCAATGTGAGCTTTCGGTTGTTTCACAAGCTAGTGAAAGAATCGAGCATAGGCGAGAACTGTTTGAGCAGTCTTTTGACCAATTGAGCGGTATGGGTAAAATTTAAAATTTTTTGTTATTTTGTTTTACAAACATGGTTCTTGGGGACCTTAACCATATTCTTTTGGGTGCTTCTTTTACATAAAATAAATGTAACGACCCTGCTCGGACCCTAGTATTAGTGATGGATAGTCCACAAGGCTATAGAGCACGGACGAGATTCAAAACCCTAACTCGAATCGAAAACTTTAAGTTCAGCCCGAAAACCCTAAAATGGTCCAAAACTCAGGCAACAAAACCTTAACACCCGAAGAGTCTTTCAACATTCTAAACGAAGTAAATATCATGAAATAATGAATTAAAAATAAAAAATCCTTATAAGTAGGGTAAAATAACCATTTTGCCTCTAATACAACAAAAAATCTTAAAAATTCAGATTTTGACACATGGATACCCTAAATCAAGAATTTAAATACAATTAAGTAGCAAAGAAAAAAATAACATCAAAAATAACAAAAATACCCCTTAGTGGCCGACCACCTTGAGAAGAGTGCCAAAAAGTGACTTTTTACTTTTTTTTAGCTTAAAATGATGAGAAAGATATTAAATTAAGCATTATGATGATCAAATACTTGTTGAACAAGTAATATACATAATAATATAGTGTTATAGATCAACAAAAGCAAACAAATTATTATTGAAGTTCATACACAACAAATTAAGTCAAAAATTCATATATTTCCAAAATAGTTTAATTTGACTTAAAAGACTACATCTATTTAATCAATTGCTATGAAAACTACAATAATATATGAAAATACTATATTTATCATAAACATACTAATATAATAGATTTCAGTAGGAAAAGACACCAAAAAGATACACCAAATTAATTTTTAATACATTTTCTTGCACAAAAGGGCACGCAAACCAATGTAAAATTGCTTGATTGATGTGAGGTCAGGTTTTTATGCCCTAAACAGTCTCTTAGCTGTATTTATCTTCCCCATATCTGATTTTTGGATCTCAAAAGTTGCACCCATTCATTTCAACTCAGATCTCATTAATTAAAAAGAAGAAAAAAATGTCTTTCCATGGTACTTCTTGTTCTCTCCTTGTTCTCTAGTCTTCTCCTATATAAACCAAGCCAAACACCACTCCTTTCCCTTCATATTTTCGTGCAAGATGGGGAGAAAAACCAGAATTGAAATATTCTTGAAAGGTTTAGATGAGTTGAGAGAAGAAAGAAAAGAAAGAAGGAAGAGGGGAGCTAAAAAATTAAGAGGTGTTTTTCTAAAGCTAAGTCTTCCCATACCACCATCCCTTGAACCCTCAAACAAGTAATTAAATTCTCTAAACCTTATGTCTAATATCTCTCAAAATATCCCCCAACACATCCCTTTAAACACTTTAAGAATCGAGAACCGAAAATAAATCGAAAAGTCATCGTAGTAACAAAATAGGGGCTGTTGTGTTCTTGAATGATATTAGATGTGGTTGTGTGTTGTTATTTTTGAGTTTGATGATCTAGAAGTGTGCTGGAACCTTGATATTAATGTCTAAAATACAAGCATGCAAGGAAATGGAACAAAAACTTGACATGACATAAGTAGAAGACTTGGACCCTAAGAGACTTGATTTTTGAGAACATAGATGTTTTTGCCACGAACTTTGGAATGTAGTAACTCATTGTAGAAAATTGATCTAAGAATGTTCTTTATGTCCAGATTTATATTTTTGTGTTATCTTTCATTCAAAATTATTTTCAACTCATTTACATAAGTAGATCTCGAGATATTGCAATTTTACCAAAGTGTGTCATTTTTCAACCAGTCAACACTACTGACTTGGAAACCCTAATTTAAAGTGAGATCCGAAATTTGTTCAAAACATAAAAGTTGTAGATAACATATATATCTATCTACCCACCACAAAGGAGTACAAAATATTGAGTTTGGACAGGTCAAAACCCCTTTGAAAGTATCTGTTGAGTTTCAGCCCTTAAGGGACACTTATGTCACAAATTTTTGTGTAACCCCAAACCCCTATTTTTAATGACCTATTTCAAAAGTGGTCTACATGAACATTGTAGCAAACATATTGAAGAAATATATGCCAAAAATCATACCTTAAAGCCTCGGGATGATACCCCAAAACTATTTAAAACCCTATGTCCAAAGCCGGCTCTGTTGAGTTTTGACAACTACAAAACCTATTTTCTAAAATGGCCAAAATGTCTAACTTGTTCCAAACAACTACCCTTAGCTCTAAACATGAAACTTGTAGAGGAATTGTTGAGATACAACATACTTAAAAATGGGCTCTTTTGGACTTAATATGATACCCCAAAATCGAGAACAACAGAAGCATGTTTTTGGTGAAATCGTGAGAAAAGTGTTGAACCATTTTTTCTTAGGATGCTTTGTTCTCCCTTTTGCCTTAGGTTTTGGCCTTGGTGTTAAACATGAGAGATGTAGAAAATATTTTTATCTAAATGGTATATAAAAATCATAACTTGATTCCAAATCTAGATACCCCAAAACCTTGTCACCTCTTTTAATTTAATACTTAGTTTTTAGCCTTAAAAATTGCTAAGTGAGACCCGAGTTTTTAAATAATGTTTGTTTTGAATTAGTTGATTAGTGTTTCTAAGTGAATGTATGATGCTTTTGAATTCATGCCATCATGTTAAATCATATCTTGAGAATTGTAGCTTGTTCTTCACATACCTGTACTTTATGAATTGCGAGTTGTGTCATGATCTGCCATGCTAATTGATGCCATGCTATATATAGTGGTACTTTAGATCCATATTTCACATCACGGGCATTGTCACTTGCATCTTGGTATATTGAAGTCCATTTGTGTAAACCATTGTGGATATATTAACTTTGGGCCATGTATGTCCTGAGCCGTGTTACGTCATGAGTTGTATCACGTCTTGAGCCGAACTGCCGCTATACGCCGTAGTGATCGAGAATATTGATGTATGGGAACCTAACGTACGGGAACATAATGGTGCCAATTGGATTATTATATTGGATATGTTAACTTTAGGCCATGTATGTCCTGAGCCGTGTTACGTCATGAGCCGTATCACGTATTGAGCCAAACTGCCGCTATACGCCGTAGTGATCGGGAACGTTGATGTACGGGAACCTAATGTACGGGAACATAATGGTGCCACTCAGAATTCGATTGGTTGATTTATAATCGGGATGGGTTATGTTGAGTTGTTTTTCATGATTCTAAGTCAGGGCATTCCTGGTTGCCATTTTCGAAAATATTTTGGGATGAATTCTCTTTGTGCACCCTGGGCGTGTCCTCGGTGTTTGAAATGGTTTATCATGAATATTGTTGGGCACCATGGGTTCGTTGCAAGCATTCTGATTTCGATAGCTTAGACTTTGGGTTGACACCGGCGAAGGCATCAAGAGTCTTAAGGTGGGACAAACCGCTTAATTTATGTCTAATATGACTGATTGAAATGGTTTATTGAATTTGTTGGCCTGGAGTATGGCGCGGACCCCACACCGTTGCCATTGAGTAAAACAGCTAAGGTATGAAGCTAAGGCGCGCGTTTATTATTCGCAACGAGGCGCGATGATGACTTTGGTGATCAAATACCCGTAAAAGTCTACTCTGGTGATTCCTGGCATGGAATTCCTGTTATAATTTGGGTGCATGTTGGGTTGGGCATCTGTTTTCATACACGACATCTCATATGCACATGTTTATTGACTTATCTGCTATCCTGTCATAAATTTATCTATCTTCTTGACTACAAACTATACTGGTGTTAAATGGTATGCGTTGTGATGATTTTATTCCGTGAGATTAGTTAGAAGGTTAGAGTGTTTTGCTTCTGCGCCTTGGCTCATGGCATTCGTGCCACAGATGAGAAGGAGTTCTTGGCGAAAGTCATCCCAGAGGGAGAAGAAGAGTTTGAAGAGTAGAGAGTTTGAAGAGTTTGAAGAGTTCTTGGAGGGCCTTGGCTCATGGATCCCGCTGGTGCTTTTTGAGGAGTGGAGACCTCTGCTTTTGTTTTTATATTCAGTTTTCCTGTGCTTAGTGTAATTTTTTGAAATTTCTTGATAAAATTGTAATAGTTATATACTTTTGAACGGTTCAGAACTCCTTTATGAGGTAATAATTAACGTATGTAAATATGAATGAATGGCTAGAATATCCATTTATTTATATTTATGTATGTCCCGACGTGCCCAGAGGACGGGGCGCCACAGTTGGTATTAGAGCCCAGGTTTAGTGAACCTTTAGGCCTTGGGTTATGGGAAACCATGCATTCTGTTGCGTTAGAGCTCTATGGGATGCGTTGTATTAAATATTATTATCATCTATACATTATAAGAACTAAAATTCGATGCGTCTAAGTCCTATAGGGAGTCGCATCAGGACGATAACAAGTTCGGGAACAACAAGGAATCTACATGCAAAAGATGAGTAAGAGCATCGAGATCGAAGGTTGGAGATTCATGCAACGAGTTACCTTATTTTAAGGTGTATAGACAGGAGTACGCACTAGGAGAAGTTTTAGATATCACCTCGAGAGACACCGTTAGAACCCTATGACTTCATCCTTACAAGTCCTTTTCTCATTGACCCCAAGCCCTAGTGTCAACTTTTTGAAGTTCTTTTGTATGTCCTTCCTTCTTATATCATCAGTCCTCAATAGTACCATCGAGTGTCGTTCGTCGGTAACTCTTATGCACCCAAGTCTAGTTGATAACCCCATTAGAAATTCAATCCTAGAAAGTACCCTTGTCTTTAAGTTTTCATGCCTCGATAATGACTGGTATTCGCATTTGATTCTCCTCCGATTCGAGTCATCATCCATGAACTAACTCCTCTCTTGTCGAACTCGATATCAATTCTTTGTCAAGAACCCGTCCCAAGCATTCGACATTAATAAAATTTTCTACCATTGTTCATTTCTCTCGATTTTGAAACCACAATCTGTTGCAGTGATTTTGTGAAATTTTTCGTACACTCTTGAAATCTTTACCAGGGAAGTAGACTTGGATGCTTGAATTGAAGTACGATAGGCCGACGCAACTTTAGAACAAATATCTAGTTTAACTGCCCCTTTTGCTTAAACATCTCTTTTATCTTAATCTAATTGTACTGGACTAGTTCCGGAGACACTTGTTTAAAGTATTGTTCACTATCCTCCTCTTGTTTCACCTACATTTGAACCCCAAATGACTACTCAATTTGTGTCAACGGTAATTGCCTTAACCATGAACATTTAACCTCATCCAACGTATCTTTGAATCACCTGGGTTTGTAACGACCCAGTACAGACCCTAGTTGTAACAACCCGTTTGATAACAACCAGTGTAAAGATCCAGTCCAAACTCTAAGTGTTAGTAACTGTCACGGCCTGAACCTCGGGGACCCGTGAACCTACCCTAAACCTTTCTCCTAAGGATCATCATTTACGACTTTTGTTTACCATAGAATTTAAGTTCTAATTATATAAAAACTTCTCTTGAAACAACTATGTCCTCGCACATGCCAAATTTACAACAAAGGCTTGAAATCTCAAAAAAGTTCATTTACAACCGTAATATCTTTAATTACAGTCCTCCATTTTGCTTTATGTACAAACATAATGCAAAAATATAAATAAAAGCAAAATCTTCCCTCTAATCTTCCCCAAAGCATCCACTGCCTTGGTATCGTCCATGGTCTTCAAAACCTGAAATGGTTTGGTAAATATACGTGAGCCAAAACTTGAAAGATATAAATTAACTCATAGGTGATGCATGACTTGCGAGGTGTGATGGGTGCAACCGAAGTAAAATGCAATTTCTTTTTTACTAACTTATTATTCCTTCACACTCACACACCCACGCATGCCAATTTATTCCCATCTATCCTTTCATATTATTATCATTCCATTATTCGATTTTCCCACAAAATTGTGTTACATTTTCGTTACCCAGTTTATCACAAAACTATATCACAATTAATTTATCGCAATTAATGAACCGATATCGGGTGCAGCTTATAGAAACCCCAACTTATTATCCCAATAGGCTACACGAAGGCATTGGTTAATAGATAGCTCTATAACTCATCACGATACAACACCACATTTCGGGGGCTAACCCATGGGCATGTGGTCCCCATATTGGGCAAGTTTTCGGTCTTTCATCGATGACCCGCCAGGTTAACTTAATCCACATTAATACATACGGTTCATTATTTGTTCATTTTCACAAAAATCAAGGAGTCCAACCCACAATTGGTTTCTCTCCCCAAATATTTCCTCATAATACCTCTTTTTAATTTTTTTACATTTCAACTTCCCATTTCAGTTCCAATCAAGTCTTATTTTAACATTCCATCATTTCTTTCAATTCGAATGCCATCATAGATTTCAACACATAATTTCTCATAATCACATTTCATTTACCAACTTCATGAAATGCCTATGCGTAATTAACTCACATATGACCATGTCATTTGAAACAAACGGAATGCACCCATCATATGCATATACATATATATAAAAGTTAAAATCCATGTTTTTCTTTCTAAAGCTCAAAATCTTAATGATAACTATATCACGACATAGCTCATAATTATCCATAATCATACCCATTTTTAAAACCTCGGTTACGTATCACAAACTCATTTTCGTCGCAATACCTCCAATCGGTATGATACTAGCATCCCAACCCAAGTGTAGTAAGGTAGGTAAATCCACAGCCCAAGG
>JAULJZ010149625.1:0-10285 GCA_032270985.1 Heliamphora pulchella | reverse complement strand
GCATTCTTATCAACATTTTCATTATGAGAGCTACAATGGCACTGACTAAGCGAATGACCAAAAACCTTACAAGACGAAAAAATATCAGGAAGCCCCTGAAATTCCACACGAATATGAAGAAATTCCCCTTCACACCTAATAGTGATTTCATCCTTTAAGGGTTTAGATGCATCTATTTTAACACAAACTCTGGCATAGCAAATACGCTGCTTAGATTCTGTGGCCCGATCGAAGAACAGAGGAACCCCCAACACACTCGCAATTCGGCTCAAGCACTGGGCATTCCAAAATTCCAAGGGGAGGTCATGGAGTTTAATCCATACCGAAATCTTATGCAAAGCTTCCTTAGTAAGAGATAACCGTTTCCTCCATCGCTTGAGGATGAGGAGCTTCCCAGAAAAGTGCCACAGACCTCTATGTAGAACACGTTTTTAGCCACTGAGTTATTAAAATAAACGAAATATCCGTTTTTAGCCAATCCAAAAACGGAAACTAAGTCCCTTCTAATGGCAGGTACATAAAGACAATCTCTCAATATTAAAATCCGATCTCTACCAAAACTGAGTGTGACATCTCCTACTGTAACTGTTGTTAAGTTTGTATTATTACCTATATGCAGGTAAATCTCTCCATCACTAAGTTGTCGAGTTTCTTGGAACCTCTGCAAAGAATTGAAAACATGATTAGTGGCTCCCATATTTACACAACAGGTACCGATAAATTACACCGCTAAACATGTTTCTACAACCAGTGAACAGAAATTACACCTATTATTTTGCTTACTGAGAAATACTGGATATAGCTTTTTTCAGTGCCGTGTCTGGTTGTAGTGAAAACGTTTGCCTTTTAACTTTTTCACACCAGTCCGTGGGCCACTAACTACCTTGAAAACTGTGTCTCCCTATTTCTGAACCTTTTTCTTCTTTATGCCTTTCGGCTCTGAGGAAGAACTTTTTTTTAGAAATAAACACATTTTCTAGTATTGAAGGAATACCATTGATAATTAAAGTTATATCCAAGTTACTTTTCCAGTCAATAAAATTTGATTCCATAAGTTTATTTTTTTTGAGTATTAAAACGAGTGGGCTGAAAGCCATTTTAATCATGAGAATTACATAATTAAAAAAATCATTAATTATGATGAGAAAAATTTTGAATTTATTTTAATTTAGTTCTCTCTACTATTTTAAAATTAATTCACCAGCAGCTTGATAACTTGAGAATAGCATGTCTCGATAGAAGGATGTCTACTATCCTTCATAAGATCAGACAGTAGAGAGCTTCTCTCTCTAAAGAAAGCTCTCCCCAAACGTTAATGGTGGACTTCCTTTGGATCACACCCATAGCAATGGTGGGATACATCTGAGAGTGCTATGAGGCTTTAGTGCAGGAGCTTGTTTATGGTTCTATGTCTTGAAGATTTTTAACTCTTCAAATAGTGGTTAGTTTCTTTCAGTTTTGTTTATTAAGAGATGAAGCTAGTTATATCTTCAAGCTTGTTTTGGGATTTCTGTTGGATTCTCGCAACAGAACATGTTTCATCGCAGACCAAAGTTGGTTTTTTGTCAAAGAAGTTTATAATAAGAGTTATTTAGCCTGGTTCTTCAAAGATCATAAAGGCGAAGATGTTTTTTGGTTAATGTGCAAAGACGGTATTCAGCCGTTTAGATCTAGTTGCTGGTGTGAAGCCAAATCTCGGCTTCAATCTATGATTCCTTGCTGTTTTTGCTTTCTACCATGGATCTATAGCACTTTGTTCTCTACAAGTTTCGATCAGGTACAGATCTTGACTTCGGATACTCAATGGTTTTGCGGTAAGGTGCTAACGGTGTAATGCTTGTGCGGTCTTAGCGAAGGAAGAAGATGGACTGTTCTCCACGCACTGTTACTGCAACTGAGCAATTTGTTGTGGGTTTGGGGCGTCTTCAACCTAAACGGCCCAAGGTTGACAGTGAAGTGTAGTTTGTTCGGCTTTGTTACTGAGGCTGAAGATGAAGTGAGCTACACGTGCTCCTTGGCGCGTGTGTTTGTTTAAGTCTAATCTGCAGGTGCAAGTTGCAGGTGGTGTTTGGGGCTTGCAGCTGCATCAGTAGGCGTGGCTCCATTTTTTGATGGGATCATAATCTGTCATAGAAATTGCTTAGTGGAATACAGGTGGCAAAAGCTAATTTGTTGAAGCTAAAAAGTTAGCTGCTAGTTTTAAGCTACCCGCTGATATTGAGAATAGGTTTTCAATACCGTGAGGCAGTGTAAGTCGGACCGGTTGGTTGGTGAAACCGTGTGCTATTGGAGCAGGTTTTTTCAAAACCGTGGGGCAGTAAGTGGCCCGGTTTTTGTTGAAACCGTGGATTGACTATTGCATTACGGATGATTTGGCATTATGGTCTTCAGAAAGACATACGAGGGCTATGTCAAGTTAGTGAATGATGGCATCATTTTTCACTTAACTTTAGTCTTGAGCTTGTGGGACCAGATTGTATGAAACATCTATAGAATTTAAGATAATTTTGATTGAGGTCTTTTTGGATGGCTCTTTGGTACCCCTCGTTGGAAGTTCTTTTGGGTTATTTCTTTCTCGAGCTGTTTTATAATTTATCTTTTCCCCTGCAGTCGGGGTGTGTGTTGCATTAATTGAGGAGTTGAGGTTGTTTTGGATTAGATGAGGATCTGCCTGTACTTTTAACTGGGTACCTATAGTGGGGCCTTGGTGGTTCTTTGAGTGGGGGTCTAGCTGGTAGCCTGTTTTGTCTGGATCTGATGGTTGAGTTTCCTTTGGGATGGCTTAGGTTTCTCTCAGTTAGATTCTCTGAGGATGTTCTACCCATTACTTATTGCCGACATGTAGGGGTCTCCCACCGCTTATGTTTGGCGACCTTGTGCGCAGGGTAGGTTGATAATTTGTGTTAGCCAGTTTTGAGCTAGAGTTTTCTGGGGCTGATCTGTCATTGCTTCTTTTAGCTGGCTAGGGGTCCATCTACTCCTGGTACCTTACTCATAGACCTCTGATGGTTCCCTTTTGGCTGTTCTTTGGACTTGTGGTTTTGATCCTTGGGGGCTCTTTTGTCAGAACCTTTATTTGTCTGTGGAGGTTTCTTTTCTTGGCTTGCTCAGGCTACGTTAGTTTACCTGATTGGTTAGAGGACAAGCCCCTTTGACCTCCTGAGCATGGAGGTTTGGTTATTCTCTCAACTTTATAGAGATTTTTTGGCAAATCTTCTTAGGTGAGTAGGTCATTTCTTGGCTGAGGTTTAGAGCTTTTCGAGGAGCCGAGTTTCAGTAGGATTTTGTTATGTTGTGTTGGATGACCAGTTCTTTTTGCTAGATTGTCATCTATGTTAGTATTTCCTATCTATGCGGATTGTGCGTGGAATTTGGGTTTTTTTGTTAAGTTCCCCCGTCGATTCGGTAGGGGATTGGGTTTCTGTATTGTAGGAGGTTTTCCTACTGGTTACTCATGTAATTACCTGGGATATGCATCTTGGAAATTTGTATTTTTTTTATGTTACAATTAATTACCCAAAAAAAATAACAACAATGATTCAGATGGAGATGATACTATTTGTAGACACCCCAATTTGACCTCGCCTAATCTTAGGTGAATTCGATGATGAAAACAGGTGAAATAGTGCCCAAGTACGATCCTCGGGAAGTGATTTAAACTCGGTATTTGAACTCAGAACCTTCAAACCAATGAAATTTTGTCGAATTATCGAAACTTGCTGCCCAAGTAAGGCGACCGTCATGTTCATTGCGGCGACCGCCAAAAGAACCTCTTGAAAATCCTAGCCAATAGTGGCGACCGCCACCTTTCATCATAGCGACCACTAGCTTGAATTATGACGACCGTCATAGAACTTTGTGGAACCTTTCAAAAATATTGTGACCGCCAACTTGCATTGTGGCGACCGCCAACTTCAGATGGCCTGACGTGTCCCCAAAACGTGGCAGAATTTCATTGGTTGAGGAACTCTATAAATACCGTACCTCTGGTATGTTTTTAAGGACAGAAGATGAGGGTGACATTTTGAGAGTGAAATTCTGCTGAGTTGCCGAGTAATTCCGAGCCCCGATGCCGAAGTCCTACTGAAATACCGAGTCCCGATCCTCCAATACCTACATTTGAAGCCCTACCTTGGAATCACCATCTGAGGATTGAAGCACATTCCCCAACTTGAGGATTCCACGATTCAGGTACCTTGTTTGGATCCCCGGTCTTTCTGGATCTGTTTTCTCTCTTTTGGAGTGACCGGATTAAAAATTCAATTTCAAATTGCCTATTATTTCTATTTATATAATTAATCTCGTTTACTTCATATAATTTAGTTGTTTTCTTTACTTGTTTAGTTATTAATTTTCCCACATTCATACTTAACACATTTGTTATTTCTTTTAATTAATTCATTAAGATAGTGCTAACATGTTTTGACAATTACAACTAATTAATATTGTTAATTGTTATAATCCAATGCACTTACATAAAAATAATTGTAATAATCAATATTACATCCATTTAAATTTTAGTATTTTATTCCCTTTCTTTTTTCTTTCCTTTTACATTAATTTAACATTCTAACATTCATTTTCTTTTTCTTTACTTTTAATAGTTTCCTATTCCATTTTCTTGTAATATAGTTTATTGTTAATGTCTTTTAGTTAAATGTTCCATTTCTAATCAGTACATTTTATTTTTATTTTTTTTCTTTATTTTCTTTTTTTAAGTATTAATTTAATGTTCTAGTAGTTCATTTGTATTTTTTTTAATGTAATGTATTTTTCTAGCATTTTTTTTCTTTTAATGTAGCATTTTATCTTATTTTATCATCAATTTTATTTTCTTTAATGCTAATGCTCCACTTTCTTTTCTTTTTTTTTTTAAAGTTTAAGCATTAATTTAGTTCTCTTTTGCTAGTTTTTTTTATTTTTTATCTTCTTTTTTTCTTTCCTTTTAATGTTAGTGTAATTTTTTTTTTCTAACATTTTATTAATTTAAATTCCTTTTAAAAGTTAGATTTTCTCTTTTCTTTTCTTTTGAAGTAAACTTAATTTTCTTTATATAGTATTTCTTTTACTCTTTTGTTAAACTCAAAAATCCCAAAAAGACTTTTAAGTTGATTTTCATTAGCATTATAATTTTTTTTCCTCATAATAGTTAAAACTCAATTACTCTTTTCATATCACTTCTTTCTTTTATTTTCTTTTCTTTTATTCACTTTTAAAATATAAAATGTTAATAACTAAATATTCTTTTTATTTTAAAATCTTCATTTGTTAGTTTAACTTTTCTTCTATAATATTTTTCTTTTTTTTTTCTTCTATTAACTAAGCACAAAAATCATAAAAATATCTTTTAATGTTCTTTCATTTTTTATATAAATAATTAGATTTTCTTCTTAAATAGCATTTTCTACCCTTCTTATTTTGTCAAATCTTTTTCTTTTCTTTTGAAACTTTAATTTCTCTTTAAATATAAAACCCTCTCGTTCCTTTTGTTAGCAAATTCTCTTTTAATAATTTCTTTCGTATGCATTTCTCAATTCTACTTAGTTTATTTTCTATCTAATTTAGTTTATTTTTTTACTAGATTTATTTTATACCTAGTTTGCTTTGGTATTATACATATTTTGGTCATTTTTTTTAAAATCATGCTTTTAACTTATTTTTGCTTGCAATTCATGTTTAGGTAATTTCAACAACTTTAGCATTTTATTATTTTCACCAAATCATGTTAATTTAGATTGCTTAAACAATATTGCATGTGGGTCTGTTCCATGTATCCTTTAGATAGAAATTACATGCCATAGAACTTAGGATTTTTCTTTTGACATTTATACGTTTTGGATTGCTATGTACATATTTTATGTATTTTTCATATTTAATTTTGGATGTTCTCTCTTTGCCTCCATTTTTTTTATTTACATACATTTGAGAAATTATATTAAAGAACTAATGATGATTAGTAGAGGCCAACCTTATGTTGGGCGAACGGCGTGCCTAACACCTTCCCCGATTAGTATTTCAGCCCCTGAACCCTCTTTCTTTGGTTAACATTTCCATGATCAATAAGCCATTTTTGTTGTTCTTAGTTTTTCTCAAAAACTAAATGACGACTCTATTTTTAATAAAAAATGGGTTTTAAAATTTGCCTTTCAAGGTATTAAAAGGTTTTTCAAATATCTTTGAATTTTCATATTTTTGACTATTTTTCAAAACCCCTCAATTCGGGTCAACATTATTTTCTGGCGACTCCGCTAGAGACTGATTTATAAAATCAAATAAGAGGGCTAGACTCGAAAACATCATTGGTTCTTAATAAAATTTCTCATTTGTATTTTCGCATGCATATGCATTGTTCTTCAAACCCCTTGCCTGATCGACTTGATGCCCTGAACGTTAATCTATTTTGGGGATTATTGGGAAGACGGCAACCCTTACTGACTGCACGCTATCATAGGTGCAGTAAAAGAGTTCGGGCGTACAGTTTGACCATGTTCTGCATGGGAGGTATATATCCGGCTCTATTCAGAAGGTACCATTTTCAATTGACCAAAATCGGTCTTTTGCATATAGTGAACTTAGAACTCCCCAGTTAGGTGTTGCTAACCCTAGTAGGATTACGTGTTTTTCTTCGGGGTATGTTTTGTTTGTATATTATTAGGATTGTTTTGATCAAGTTTAGGCTAGTTCTTTCTTCGGGTTCGACCCGAGTTTTCTGTTATCCTTTGCTTAGGATAGCTTTTCTTTCGGGTTGTTACCCGAGTTTTGTTTTTCACCATATTCGATTTTTCTTACCCGGGGTCATGCCCGTGTTTCGTTTTAACACTTCTAGTGTAGTTTTTTTTGTCCTCCGGGTTCGTCCTGGGTCGTTGGTTCCCTCCCCCTTGACATAGGTTCGTTTCTTTCAAATCCTTAACATAGGCTCGTTTTCTCCAAACCCTTGTCATACCCATGAGAGCTAACTTCCTTATCGTTATGCTGCTCATTTTTTTTAGAATTTTTAGTCGAACCAGTTCAGTCAATGTAGCTCTATTTTCCTGCCGAAGTGCTGTCTATTTCTTCGTTTTAGATGAGCTTTTCCTCTAGAATTTAGTTGATTCCCCTTCTTATCTGTCTTTCTAGTTTTTGGATTATCCTGTTATGCTGCCAGCACGACCCAACAGGGACATTGTTTCAGTCTCCATGTTTATCTGCTCATGATTCACTATTTTGGGGAATCCAAGATATTTGCTACATGTTGTCAAAATGTTTTCCCGGGAAGAGTTTGATACTAGTTACTCTGCTTTTACAATTCAGGTTTCTTTGTGGGATTATCATTGGGCTGAGAAAAGTACAATCAACACGTGTTTGGGAAAGATCACTGACAGGAAGACTCTGTAGGGTATTCGAACAGCCAACTGAGTCAGCTGAAATGACAAAAAATGAAGTGAATCTGGCAGCCCTAATGCAGGCGATCACTGTTATACAGAGGGCGGTAGAGCAACAGACCCAGGCTCAAGTGCAATGTCAGGCACAGGTTTGGGTGATTCAGGCCCGTATCCCTGTCGTGAACAAGCAACCGAATGACACGAATGAGAATGCTGAAGATTGTTAGGATTACAATCAGGTTCCTGATAGACCGCAAGTCATTCCACCACCCCCATAGAACCCTCGACAGGTGATAGTTGAGGAAGAAAACACTGCACAGTTTAGAGAATCTGCAATAATTGAGAAGATCGACGAATGGAGAAGGTCCTTAGAAAAGCCAAGGGGACCGAGAAATACATGTTAGATGTGGGGGGACTATGTTTGTTTCCAGATGCTAAATTACAGGAAAAGTTCAAAATGTCGGACATGAAAAAGTTCGATGGAACTGAAGATCTCAAAATTCATATCCGAATGTATGTTGGTATCCTATCGCCGATGGGGATTGATGACTAATTGAAGGCACAGCTCTTTCACCGATCTCTTTCTAGAGCAGCCCAAAAATGGTTTCTCTCCCTTAATGTAACCAAAATCAAAACTTAGAAAGACATAGTAACGGCTTTTATCAGCCAGTATAGTTACAATGTCCAACTAGACGTAACTACCCGAGAGCTTGAAACGACTCGGCAGGAGAACCGATAGTCTTTTGTTGATTTTCTAACCCGCTGGAGAGGTAAGGATGCCAAGATGACAAATTGACCCTCTGAAAAAGAACAAGTGAGGATAGTAGTAAAAAATCTGCAGGCTCCGCTGAAACAGTACCTTATTACCCAGCCGCTTTCCACATTCGAGCAATTGTTTGATGCCAGGGTTCAGATAGAAGATGCAATTCAATCAGGCGACATTGAGAAAGCCGAAGCGAGCCAGAAACCCCAGAGGTCCTTCCTTACAAATAACCTAAACCAAGCTGTTACTACCAACCTCGTGTCTCGCTCAAACGAGGTAAACTTGCTAAACCCATCTTCTTCCGCCCAGCAGTCCAATAACGCCTTACAGTTCGATAACAGCCAACAACAACAAAGGCCAAGGAGGGTGTTTACTCCCCTCAACATTTTTTTATCCACTGCCCTGAATTGACTCGTCGAGAAAGGGCTCATCAAACCATTAGACCCCATGCCTATACCCGATCCCTTGCCACCAATATTCAATGCTTCCCAATATTGTGCCTTACATCTGTTCATCACACCTACCATGCCCACACATCTGTTCAGCACACCTACCACGCCCACACATTTCAATAACTGAGGATCAGACAGCATGCTCATTCATGATGATTAAAGGTAGTCGAGACAGGATGGAAGAATGGGATGATAATGCTTGGGAATGGTATCAACCGATAATCCAAAACTACCCACAAGAGGAGGAGCACAATGAAGAAGATGACCAGCCATTGGATTACCCAAGTCAAGTTTATGGGTTTGGCCATGTGCTTGATGGAATCTCCCTTCCCCAACTTTTTGAGGAGAAAGTGTACGTCGATGAGATGCAGTCCTACTGGCTGGTAAGAATCGTGTTGAAATCAGATGGAGCAAAATGAACTGATTTCTGGGCTGCCCGGGAACAGCAAGTGAACTTTATCAAAGAGGATATCTGGGTGGAAATTGATAACACATGGGCCATTAAAGACGATGAAGAGAGAAGGGGAAGAATAATAATTGGCAATTTAAGTAATTTATGTGCATTTGAGAGCCCTCCACTTATGAACGAGTTACGACAGGGCAATGACACAATAACAGGATTATGGGATCCTGAGAAGAGGGTAGAACATCTCATCCGAAGCGGGCAACATTTCAAACCAGCCCAACTGGAAAAGGGGCAACTAAGTGGAAAAGGAAAGGAGAAAGAGCAAGAAGAGGAAGATGATGCAATGTTGAGATAGTTGAAAAAGACGCAAGCCAACATCACTATCTGGGGCTTATTGATGGCTTCGCATAAGAACAGGCAAGCTATTTTGAGGGTGTTAAACAAGGCCAGTATCTCGATAGATGCAACCCCCAAGCAACTCATTGGGCTTATTCTGCCGGCTGTTGGACCAAAAGTCATTTCCTTTTCTGATAAGGATTTATCTACTGAAGGAAAAAGTCACAACAAGCGGCTTCACATCACCGTCAAGTGCCTAGAAAAATGGGTCCCGATAACCCTCATTGATAATGGGTCTGCATTGAACGTCTGCCCATTGAAAACGGCCGTCTATTTGGGGATGAGGCCAGACCAGTTCACTCCCTGCAATCAAGGGGTGCGGCTTTTGACAATACAAGGAGGGACGTACTGGGACTGGTGTCATTTGCAATCTCAGTAGGGCCCTTGGAAACGTTAGTCGAGCTTCATATACTTGACGTACCGGCGTCTTTCAACTTGTTATTGGGAAGACCTTGGTTGCATGACCCAAATGTCCAGGCTGTACCATTAACTCTCCATCAGAAATTGAAACCAATAAGAAATGGTGCAGTTTTAACCATTCACGGAGAAGACAGCATTCATCCCCCGAGAGGAGGAGAGGGTACAACTCTGTTGGAAGTTCAGTATAGTGATGATGATGTGTTGCTCAGTGGTTTTCAGCTTGATGAAGCACAGGTCGTTCAGATGCTGATGAATGAAGAAGAAATGTATGTCAACCCATGGGCTATAACAATGATGAGGAAAATGTCCTTCTTCCCTGGCATGGGACTAGAACGTAAGCAGCAGGGAATCCTGAAACCCATCAGGTATTGCAAATTTCACACCGTTTTGGTCTTGGATATAAACCAACAGAAGAAGATCTGGAAGGGCCTAGAAGGGGACGAAAGGCCAATTATTTTGGGACGCTCAATAGGTACTTCGTTAAGGA
>JAULJZ010149624.1:0-10286 GCA_032270985.1 Heliamphora pulchella | reverse complement strand
AAACATTTTGAAAATGTTTGTTGATCTCCATGTTGATGGATGGATCTATATACACGTATGGTGTATTTTGCGAACTTAGTTTTTAGAAGATACTATAGATTTTCCAAGATAACGGGTATGTGGCACAAGTTGCCCTTGGTGGAAGTCCAGAAACGTGCGCAGCGTTGGTGCTCTATACCTTCGGGTTAGTCCCCTTAAATTGAGTGTGGGTGCTTTGGACCCTCGGGTTGCTAAACCGGTAAATTCAGCAGTTACGTTATGGTGCTCCGTATAGAATTTGTCGTTAACTAACCGATCCTATGATGTATAGGGATTGGGTAATGGATAGGAGTCTATAGTTATTTCCTCTATCCCTTTGTGACGGAGTCGGTACATAAGACTTTATTCTTCTTTCTTTTTTCACGATTGTATGATCCGTGAGGGAACAATGTTTTGGTTACTGTTTTTATTAACTGTAACACGTTGCTTGCATTAGTTAAAATTCTTGGTTTATTGTGGATGTCTTAGCTCCCACCATATAATTTAGTATCCTGCTTTACAGCTTTATAATCTGTTTCTATTGGGCTTCAGCTCACGGTGTGGGGCTTTGTCTTAAAATCTTTTTCAGGTCTGGAGGTTAATGATCATGAGGATTTGACCTAGTGGTGCCATGGTGGCGGAAAGCTTTAGTAGTTTTTCTTTTTGTATGCCTTCTTGAAGGCACGTTTTGTATGCCTCAGGGTAATATTCTTATGCATGTTATACAAGATGTTTACTGTTTATGAGAGATGTATATGGGGTTTTTATTTGATTTCAACAGGTGAATTTGAATGTATGAAAACTTATTTTCGTAAAACGGGTGTTTGGTGAAATTTCACGTGACTCTGGATTTTGGGGCATGACAACTAGGTATTAGAGCTCTGGGTTCGAATACCCATGAGCCATGGGAAGAAGGTTTATCACCTTGTGAGATTGATTTTGTATGCTTACTTGCATGTGTATAAACATTTTTTTATAACATGTTGTTAGCCTTTTGAGCATAATTATTTGTGAATATGTGGGTATAGAGGTTGAATCTTAGGATTGATGAATCTTGCCTTAGGGCGTTTGGAATAACAGATTTGGAAGCCAAGTTAGAAATACGTTTGGCCGATGTGTTTTCTAGCAAGGAATCTGAATAGGTTATCCAAACGGATGAGTCTGTCTTGTTGGATCTCCTCGGTACGTGAGACGTGTTTACATAAATTTAAGTGGCTACATGTTAGCATGCTTATGTGCGCTATGTGTTTATGTTACGTAGTAACATGTTGTAGGAAAGTTTATCGTGTTATATTTCTTCCTATAGAATTATGTCCATGCGGGGAGTGCGGGGACGGGATCGTGGCCGAGGTTGGGCTTATGCTCAGATTTCGGAGGAGGGAGACGTTCATACCTCACAGGAATAAGTGGGCGGTGCTAACGTTGTCCAAGAGATGCTTGCCACTATGAGAGCTCTAGCTGAGGCAACTAGGGCTGGAGTAAGGGTTTCGAAGCCAAGGGCTTCTGTAGCCGTGAGGGCGTTCTGACTGTTGGATCCTCTAACCTTTTCGAGGGAGCCGGATCCCAAAGTCGTTACTGAGTGGATGAAACTGACCACGACGATCTTCAATAAGCTGGATATTGAGAAGGCTACTTTACCCGTAAAGTTGGCGGCGTTCCAACTACGAAAAGATGCTAGAGAATGGTGGAAGTTCGCCAAGACCACAGTAGATGACACGTGGGCCGCTTTCACAAGAGTCTTCTTGGAGAAGTACTTTTTGAGATCTTCGAGGGATACTTACAAAGAGGAGTTCCTCTCCCTTGTTCAAGAAAATCTTTCTGTGGTCCAATATGAGGCCAAGTTTGCAAATCTGTCGTGGTTCGTAGCTGAGATGGTATCTATAGAGGAGTTGCGTGTGAGGAGGTTTGAGAGGGGCCGTTAACCTGCCATCAAAGATAGGGTTGCAGCTCTGGGTTTGGAGGTGTACATCGCGCTGGTGAAAGCTGCCATCCGAGTAGAGAACTCGTTGGCAGAGAGCCGCAGAATGAGAGAGAGTAAGGGCAGTAGATTGATGGGGGAACACAGCTTCAGGGGCGTAGGAAAATGCACCGAAGGTCGTTTGGACCTAGTTCTCATTTTGTCGGGTCATATCAGCCGTAGTTGTCCACACCTACACCTTCAGTGGCCTCGACAGGAAGGCCATAACAGTGAGGGCTAATTTGTTATCGATGCGGACAGCCGAGGCATCGTTCAGTTGAGTGCCCGCAGAAGGGCCAGGTACAGAGTTCAGCGTCTGTCCAGTCACAGGCGAGAGATCCACCAGTATGCTTTGGGTGTGGTCAGTTCGGGCATATTCGCAGATTCTGTCCCCGAAAAGGGAGTGTTCAGGGTGCGACGAGAGTGCCAACTGCTCCATCTGTGCAGAGACGGCAGACTCCTCAGCAACCTAGGGCCCAAACGTCTAGGTTTACAGAGGGAGGTACTTCAGCTCAGTTAGTGAGGCAGCCGACGACTTAGGACTATGGTGGACAGACCAGACAACCGCAGGCCAGGGCTTATTTTCTTGCTGACCACAGTGCTTCCAAAGAACCAGTTGCATCTGATGCTGCAGCTACTCCAGCCTTGATCAAAGGTACTCTTCTAGTCTTTAGATCATGGGCCAGTGTTCTCATCGACACGGGACCATCACTTTCTTTTATGTCTTATGCTTTTGCATCTGCATTGGGGTTATAGATAGACCCGTTGGGTAGTGCATTGAGCGTAGAAAACCCAGTTAGTGGGAATGTGGTGTTGTGTAGAGTTTGCAGATCATATTGAGTTAGGAGTCGCCGATCATTGTTTAGTTTAATTTTATCATTCTAGACACGACCACATTTGACGTCATCCTAGGGATGGACTGGCTGACTACCTTCATGCCTTTATAGACTGTGAGCGACGGAGAGTGTCGATTTGTACGCTGGAGGGTGACTGCTTCTATTTTATGGGTGATCGGGATGAGGGCTTGGTGTCTATACCCGGTGCTTCTCGGGTTCGAGGGAACTTGGGTTTCCTATTTTCTGCTCTCAGGTTAGACGATCTAGGTGAGGATCGAGGGGAGCTACCCCATGTGGTCTGTGATTACCCAGATGTCTTTCTTGATGATTCGTTTGAGTTACCGCCGAGCCGAGATGTGGAGTTCTCTATTTATCTTGTTCCAGGAGCTGCTCCCATCTCTATGCCATCATATCGCTTTGCACTGGCTGAGTTGCGAGAACTAAAGGTGCAGTTGCAGGAGTTGTTAGACAAAGGGTTTGTGCTGCCAAGTACGTCGCCGTGGGGAGCTCCAGCTCTCTTTGCAAAGAAGAAGGATGGGTCCTTGAGACTGTGTATATATTACAAGAAGCTAAGTTAGGTGATGGTCAAGAACAAGTATCCTATGCCTAGGATTGACGACCTATTTCATCAGTTGAAGGGATCGCGCTGCTTTACGAAGATTGACTTGAGGTCGGCGTATCATCAGATGAGGATTAGGGACGAGGACATAGCAAAGACCACTTTCGGACTCGTTATGGTCACTACGAGTTTCTGGTCATGCCATTTGGTTTGACGAACACCCCTGCAACATTTATGGGTTTGATGAACCGTATCTTCTACCCTTATTTGGACAGTTTTTGTGGTGGCATTTGTAAATGACATTTTGATCTATTCACCCACGAGAGAGATACATGAAGAGCATCTGCATGTTGTCTTGCAGCTTCTAAGAGAACATCGCTTGTATGTGAAGTTCGAGAAGTGCGAGTTCTCGATGTCAGAGGTGAGATTCCTTGGACACATGGTGTCAAAGGATGGGGTATCAGTAGACTCCGAAGACTGATGTCATGATGGAGTGGCAGCGATCGAGGAACGTCTCTGAGATCTGTAGTTTTCTGGGTTTGGCAGGTTATTATCGGCGATTCATCAAGGATTTTTTTAGGTTAGCAGCACCTATGACGCTTCTGATGCGGAAGAGAGTTATGTTCGTGTTGAGCGAGTCCTGTGAGTCAGCTTTTCAAGTGCTGAAGAGGAGACTGACGAGTGCACCAGTGTTGATTAGTCCAGAGCGAGGTCTAGGGTATACGGTGTATTGTGATGCGTCACACGATGGTTTGGGATGTGTATTGATGCAGGGAGGTAAGGTTGTAGCCTACGGCTCGCGACAGCTGAAGACACATGAGAAGAACAACCCTACACACGATATGGAGCTAGCAGTCGTGGTCTTCGCCTTGAAGACGTGGCAACATTATCTATATGGTTAGCGCATAGAGGTTTTCTCTGATCATAAGAGCTTAAAATACTTATTTTCGCAGAAAAACTTGAATCTTTGCCAACGACGATGGATGGAGTTGTTGGGAGACTACGACTTTGAATTGCAATACCACCCGGGAAAGACAAATGTCGTAACCGACGTACTCAGTAGGAGATCTCATGGTTCGTTAGCTTTTGTGGCTATACGAGAATGGGATATGCTTGGGGATGTTAGGGAGTTTGATCTGTGTCTCGGAGAGACAGGGGCAGGTGCGACCTTGTATTCAGTAGCTTCACAGCCCGCATTGGTTGCACATGTGTTAGAGGCTCAGCGAACCGATCAGGAGGTTCAGATGATATGGGATCGCATTGCTAGTGGGAAGGACACAACAGGATGGACGGTGGGTTCAGATCAGAGTTTGAGGCTGACGGGGTAGCTGTTTGTGCCAGAGTCATGCCGTGCTAAAGTTCTACATGAGTTTCATCATTCACATCTTGCGGTGCATCCAGGAGGCACGAAGATGTATCATGATTTGCGTCGTCAGTGCTGGTGGACTGGAATGAAGAGGGACGTGATCCAATTTGTGTCTCGGTGCCTTACTTGCCAGCAAGTAAAGGTGGAACACCAGAGACCGGCAGGATTGTTGCAGCATTTGCCTATATCTGAGTGGAAGTGAGAGAATGTCACGATGGATTTGGTATCTAGACTTCCTCGATCGCCGGTGGGGCATGATTCCGTTTGGGTTGTGGTTGATAGGTTTACGAAGTTTGCGCACTTCTTCCCTATTCGAGTAAGAGATTTAGTGGACAGACTGAGCAGATTATACATCTGAAAGATAGTCCGACTACACGAAGTACCTTTGACTATTGTTTCTGATTGAGACCCGCGCTTTACATCGCACTTTTGGTAGAGTCTTCAGATGGATTTGGGGACGAACTTGACTTTCAGCACAGCTTTTCACCCCCAGACCGATGGTCAGTCTCAGAGGACCATATAGATTTTAGAGGACATGTTGAGAGCCTGTGTGCTTGATTTTCGGGGTTCTTGGGAGGACCATCTATCATTGGAAGAGTTTGCATACAACAATAGCTATCAGTCTAGTATTAGAATGGCACCGTATGAGGCTCTATATGGTAGACCGTGTAGATCGTCGGTGTGTTGGATAGAGGTTGGTAAGACCACTATTTTGGGACCCAACTTGATACGGGAGGCTACTAAGAAGGTTACAATAATTCGTCAGCGTCTGGTGACAGCTCAGAGCCGCCAGAGGAGTTATGCATATCAGAAGAGGAGACCGTTAGAGTTTACCCGGGGGGATCATGTGTTTCTAAAAGTCACGCCACTTAGAGGCTTGATGAGGTTTGGCCGCTGCGGGAAGCTATCACCGCGCTTTATTGAACCGTTTGAGATCCTGGAATGGATTAGCATGGTAGCATACCGCCTGGCTTTGCCATCTCAGTTAGCATCCGTGCACAACGTGTTTCACATTTCCATGCTTCGGAGGTACGAGCCTGATCCTTCCCATGTTCTGAATTGGGCCGAGTTGCGAGTTGATGAGGATATCACATATGAGAAGGGTCCAGTGAAGATCCTAGATATAAAGGAACAGGTGTTACGGGGGAGAATGATTGCTTATGTCAAGGTTCAGTGGCTTCATCACAGGGTTGAAGAAGCAACTTGGGAGCTTGAGTCTGGGATTCGTGCGAGATATCCGGAGTTGTTTACCTCGTGACCTTGTAGTAATTTCAAAGACAAAATTCCTTAAGGGGGGAGTGTTCTGAGACCCTATACTGTTTCATTTTTTATATATATGCATATACGGTGTTTTTCAACACGTTTAAGAGTTTTCGCTTTAATATGCTTATATGCGTTTTGATGCATGTTTTGGTTTAAATAAGCATTTGGGGTTGGTCCCGGGGGCTGCCGGGAGTTACGGTGTGAATTTTAAAAACTCAAAAAAAAAGATATTTTGGAGGACTACAAATATCAGGAGTTAGATATTTTCATATTTTCAAAACATAACTCCTGAGTTTCCTCCATATTCTCTTTGCCTTCTCTCTAACTTCTCGGGGGCCCAGGGCTTAGTTTTTTACGATCCAACAATCGATCCTTGTTGTTGGCATCGTGGTCTACGCATTTAATCGGACAAAATTTCATTTCGACAAAGCTCGATTTTACACGTGGATCGAGGCATCGAGTTTTAACTCACTAAGATAGGATTCTAGACTGCATAACTATTTTAGGGTGATATATGTAATTATATGTTGTTTCACCGTTTAAAAATGCATGAAAGGTTTTTTATGTTTTAAATTTAATTTTGGGTTAAAACCGTTTTCGGCGTTTCAGTGGATGGAAATGTGTTTCGAGAGTTTCCTTTCGCGGTTTTGGTGTAAGGCTTGGGCGTGTTGATGTCTGAGGGTATTTGATGGGTGTTTGAAGGTTTGATTTGAGGTTTTGAAGCAAAATCGTAGCTCAAAAATATTTTTTGGGCAGGATCAGTCGACTGAAGCTATGAGTTCAGTCGACTGGATCATCATTTGGTGAGTTCAGTCGACTGGACCTGGGAGGTCAGTCGACTGAAATTCCTTCTATTTTGGTTCTCTTTTTCCAGAGAGTTTTTGAGTTGACTAAGGGCTTGGGCCAGTCAACTGGGGTCCTGTGTGGGCTGTTAGTGTTGCTTTGGTGGTTCGATGGTTGGGTTTTGGCCTTCCTCACTTTGCTCGAATGGTTTTAAAGTGATGGATTCATGTAATCTAGCATTTCGGAGGTTAGTTTTCGGAGGGATGGTTTGAAAAAGGAGTTTTTATGAAAACTTTGAGAAAAACGTGTTTTGTTAGAGGTTTGGAGCTAGCATGTGGAGTTGAGTTTCAACTTCTAAAACGTTTTGATGAAAATATGTTCTTACATGTTTTGTTTGATCTCCATGGTTCATGGATTGGATCTCTTGTTTATACATGTGTTGTATAACTATTTTGCTAAAATATTTTAAAAATGTTTGTTGATCTCCATGTTAATGGATGGATCTATATACACATATGGTGTATTTTGCGAACTTGGTTTTTAGAAGATACTCTAGATGTGCCGAGATAACAGGTATGTGGCACAAGTTGCCCTTGGTGGAAATTCAAAAATGTGCGCAGCGTTGGTGCTCTGTACCTTCGGGTTAGCCCCCGTAAATTGAGTGTGGGTGCTTTGGACCCTCGGGTTGCTAAACCCGTAAATTCAGCATTTACGTTATGGTGCTCCATATAGAATTTGTCGTTAACTAACCGATCCTATGATGTATAGGGATTGGGTAATGGATAGGAGTCTATAGTTATTTCCTCTATCCCTTTGTCACGGAGTCAGTACATATGACTTTATTCTTCTTTCTTTTTTCACGGTTGTATGATCCGTGTGTTGCAGTTGGTATACTGAAAACCATGTTTTTAGTATTTAATTTTATTTTAATAAAATTAGTTTTCTATTTTATGAGAATCTTTATGAGCAATGTATGTATATCATTTATTTGTTATGTATGGATGTTCGATATTCTGTATAGTATTTAATCTAATGTGTAGAGTATGGCTTACACATAAAAGACCAGATTTTATGTTCTTGCAGAAGATAAGTTTTATGTTCACAGTTTAGATGGAAATGGACATACCATCGGTACGACTATGCCATTGAGTTTTAGTAGGCCTGTCTTGGTTACGAGGAACAGATAATAGCGTCGTCTATTATTCCGACTCTCTGTGTCAGGACACTTTGTGTGTATTGAACGGGACATTTGGGGTAATTAATTTAGTACTGACTACTGGCTATATAAATTAAGTCACACCCCAAAATTATTATGAATATGCTTATCCTCTGAATCCTTAAATAATTATTGATTTGTAAATATTTAATATTCGTTGTTTTGATTCATTAGAGGATGCAATCTTATATGGGTCTATATTCTCGATGAGTTGGATAGCGGTATTATTTATATGGTAAATATTAATTATTGACAGAATCCACGTCCCGATTATTGGGATTGACGATACCCCTTAAGGATGCTTATAAGTTTTGACTGGGCCAAACCCTGCAGGTTGATTTATTTAGCCGGCGGTCAAATAAGTTAAGCGGAATGGTTTAAGAAATATCAAGATGCCGATTAAATTAAATTGTCAGTAATTAAATTTAATTGGCAGGTATCGGGAATCTTAACGTGGGGAGAAATGGTGAACATTTAATAACAGGAGCTCAATGCAAGAAGGTCTTGAGATTATGGGTCAGAGTGCAATTATAGTTGTTTAGTTGTGTGAACTGTAATTCAGTGTTTTATGAAAATTGTAAAAAACGCTGTGACTTTCCATAATGGCGTAAACCACCCATAGATATCTGTGTTCCACTAGAAGTCTTACTCATAATTACTTCCCAGGTCCCTGCTGTAACCCTATATATATGTGGGTAGGCTGAACCACTTTATATTAATTTTTATATCATTTTTGATATATTATTTTTGTCTTTCAAAACTTAAAAAATATATCGGGATTCTACCGGTACAAGTTCTCGGAGGATCGTAACCCACACTACGTTCGAGGATCGCATAAGGGAATACGGTAGAAGATCTGACATGAGCTTTAACTTGAAATCAAGTCGTAGTTGAAGATTAGATCTACAAGAGGTATTCATCTAAATTAACTTTGGTTGCACAGATTTATTTTTGTTCGTTCGACGTCAAAATTTTTATCTGGAGCCCATTTCGGCGTTTGTCCGTCTAATTAATTTTTTACCGTTTAATCGTTTTCAAAAACAATGATCTTGGCAGTATTGCCTCCAACAAATTGGTTTCAAAGTCGTTTTGTTTTTTGTTTACGGTTATCGAGCCCGGGTAGTTTTAGAACTGTTGCTAACTTTGTTTTGCAGACGTTCTAATCCCGATTTTATGATCATCTATTTTTTCATATTTGATTGAATGCGAGGATAATGATTTAATTAATTTTTTAACCACGTGGGTTGACCTTGTTGGATTAATTAATTTTTAGATCGAATATGAACATACGGGACATAGGATTCGATGTAATATTTTTTATGTTCTTTAAGTTTTTTTTTTAATTTATTAAAAAATAATAATAATAAGAACAGGTATGGGGAACCATGAACACAAGCGGCAGCTAATTGATCTTGTTGAGTTGAATGCATCATGAATTGATAAAGCATCAAGTAATTCAAAAGCCAATCAAAAGCAACAGTGGCGCGCAATTCCAAATAGTGCTGGAGCAGAGCAGTGGCAATACCTATCAAAAACTGTTCGGAACAATTCCCAATCAAAATAGGCGTCGGTTCCAATCTGCTACAACAATGAAGCCAAACGCTTGAGGAGCAAATCAAGGCCGGTTTCGGCACTGTTTCGGTGCTGTGGTGTTTGCTTTATTTGTTTTTTTTTTTCGAAGAAAAACAAAAAGCTGTTTTACCAAACAGTGGGGCTATTTTCTCCACAAAAGGCACTGGGTTTTGAAGCAATTCCCAAGCGTCCAAGCAATTCAAACAGGCGAAAATTCTGGCGGTTATTCAGCAGTGGTGCAAATCCATAAGAAGTGCTGCGGCTAGAATTTCCAATTCCCAAGCGTCCCAACAGCAAGCGGCAATCCCAAGTGGCACACACTGTGCTGCGGTTTATTGGGTGAGATCATGGATGCTTGGGATTTACAAAAGAATTGTGGATGAAAGTGTTTTAATTCCAAGCAAACACAACCAGCCGTGGTTTCCATCAGCGCATATGCCGGCAGCTTTTTGTGAGGCAATGGTTTATCAGATAAAATTGAGGAGTCCTAATACATGCGGGAGACTGAAAGATTATACAGAACAGGAGACTGAAACTCTTTAAGAGTTTCTATCGGATCATAAAATCGGAATTTATATTTATCTTGCAATTAATTTATTTTTATATTTTAATTGCGTTGATAATAAATATTAATTTTATTTATCCTGTTAATTTAATTAATTTGAATATTCGATTTTAATTAAAATATTTTGTAATAAAAAATAAAATTAAGTTTT
>JAULJZ010149623.1:0-10286 GCA_032270985.1 Heliamphora pulchella | reverse complement strand
TTAATTATTTTTATCCCACGTTTCGAATTTTTAGATCTTAACTCGACCTATTAGTTTGATGTTTTCCTCGTCGGTCCTCCTCATGACTATAAACTGACTCGTCGGTCCTCTTCATGACTATAAACTGACTAGTCGGTCCTACTCATGACCCTAAACTGACTCGTTAGTCCTCCTCATGACCATAAACTGACCCATCGATCCTCCTCACGACCATAAACTTACTTGTCGATCCTCCTTATGACCATAAACTGACTCGTTAGTCCTCCTCACGACCATAAATTGACTCGCCAGTCCTCCGTATGACCCTAAATTGACTCGCCGGTTCTCCTCATTACCATAAACTGACTCGTCGGTCCTCCTTATGACCATAAACTGATTCACGACCCTAAACTGACTCATCAGTCCTTTCACGACCTAAAACTGGTTTATCTTTTTCTCGATATGTGTTATGACATCAAAACTTTCTTGCATTATATCTGCATTACAATGTAAATGTCTGCATCATGTTAGTATTTTTGGTCTGAACACAAGCAAAGGAGTACGTAGGCAGCTCGATAAAAATTCGAGTACGACCAACATCGTATGCATGCTTGTATGTTTGTGGCCTAAGATTGATGGCTCGGTCAAATGGTTGTTGTCTCTAGGTCTTTGATATAACCTGCTTCACCCGTTGCTATGCAAGCTATATCAAAGAGTGGCAACTGTAGACACCCCAATTTGACCCCGCCTAACCTTAAGCGAATCCGATGATGAAAATAGGTGGATTAGTGCCTTCATACGATCCTCGGGAAGTGATCCAAACTCAGTATTTGAACCCGGAACCTTCAAACCAATGAAATTTTAACGAACCATCGAAACTTGCTGCCCAAGTAAGGCGATCGCCAACTCTCATCATGGCACCCGCCAAAGAACATTGTAGAAACCCTAGCCAAAAGTGGCAACCACCACCTTTCATCATGGCGACCGCCAACTTCCATTGTGGCGACCGCTATAGAAATTTATGGAACCTTTCAAAAACATGGCGACCGCCAACTTTCATAGTGGCGACCGCCAACTTTCATAGTGGTGACCGCTAACTCCAAATGGCATGACGTGTCCCAAAACGTGACAACACCTCATTGGTTGAAGAATTCTATAAATACCGTACTCCAGCATACGTTTTCAGGACGAATTTTGAGTGACAGAGACTCTGCCGATATATCGAGCGATTCCGAGCCCCGACGCCAAAGCCCTGTCGAGATACCGAGATCCAAGCCTCCGACACCTATATTGAAGCCTACATTGCTTGGATCACCACCCGAGAATTGATCCATCGAAGCACATTCCCAACTTGAGGATTCCCCCCAGCAATCTATGTACTTTGATTAGATCCCCAGCCCTTCTAGCTCCACTTTCTACCTCTTTAGAGTGGCCGGGTTATTTTGATCATTTCATTCCAATTATGTTCTTACATTACTCATAGTTGCTTTAGTTATGCTTGAATTCAAATTTTAGCTTATTGGTTTATTGGCTTGCTTATATTAGTATTTGAACTCATTAAATGGTGCTGACATACTTCAGCAATTACAACTTAATAATGTTGTTAATTGTTATGATAATGCACCTACATTTATGTGAATGTGGTAATTAATACTATATTTCACTTTTAAGTCAAATAGTTGTTTTAATCTTTCTAGTATTAGTTTAATTTTCTTTAATTAGCATTTTTTTTCATTTTTTTTCATTTCTAGTAATCTTAATTTAATGCCTTTTTCTTTTAAGTATTAGTTTAATGTCTTCTTTCTCTTTATTTCTTTTATTTACAATGTAGTTTTAATTTCTTTGCAATGTATTATTTTCTTTTCTTGTAATGTTCTTTTTTTGGCATTTACGTCGTTTTTCTTGTAATATTAATTCCATGCTCCATTTTATTTTCTTTTTAGCTTTATATTCATTTTCTAGCTTTTACTTTCTATTTCTTTTTCCTTTTTTTCTTTTTGTTGTTAGCTTTGTTTCTCTTATAATGTAGCACTTTATTATTAATTTTCTTGTAATTTTTCATTTTGCACTTCTCTTCTTTAAACATTAGTATTCATTATGAAGCTCCATTTTCTTTTTCTTTCCTTTTCTTTCCATAGTCTTTATCTTGTTTTTTTATTCTTTCATTTTGCTAAATCCAAAAATTATAAAAAGTCCTTTTAAATTGGAACTCACTTTTTCATTTCTTTTTTTTTGTTTTGTTTAAAAATATAAAATGTAAATAATTAGGCGCTTTTTTTATTATTAGTTTAAATAATATTTTCTACCATTTTCATTTTTGTATGTTTTTCTTACAAACTCTTTCCTTATTCTCTTTTCCTTTTAAAATTCTCTTTGTTATAAAATTCTTATTTTATTTGTTGATTAGCTTTCTTTTTAATATAAGATTTTGTTTATGCATCTTTCATTTCGCATTTAGTATTTCTTTTATTAAAAATTTATCATGTTAATGCTAGCTTAGTTTATTTTGGCAATATGTATTTTTTTTATTATTTGAAATCATGTTTAGGATAATTTCGTTTATTTCTTGTTAGCAATTCATGTTTAGGTAATTTTTGATTTAGCAATTTCTAGCATGTTTGTATCATTTTGTTTAAATCATGATAGTTTAGTTTATTTTGATAGTATTGCATGTGGGTATGTTTCATGTATCCTTTAGCTAGAAATTGCATATCATAGGGTTTAGAATTTTTCTTTTGACACTTATTTGTTTTGAAATGTTATATGCGTATTTTATATATTTTTTATATTTGATTTTGGATGTTCTCTCTTTGTCTCTATTTTCTTTATTTGCATGCATTTGAGAAAATCATATTGAAAAACCAATGATGATTAGTAGAGGCCAACCTTATGGTTAAGCAAATGGGGTGCTTAACACCTTTCCCGATTCGTACCTTAGCCCCCGAACCCTCTTTCTCTGGTTAAACGTTTTAAAGATTAGTAGTCATTTTTGTTTTTCTTAGTTTTTCTCAAAAACTAAGTGGCGACTCTATTTTCAATAAAAAAGAATTTTCAAAGATTGGTTTTTAAGGTGCTAAAATATTTTTCAAATATCTTTGAATTCTCGTATTTTTGACCATTTTCAAAACCCCTAAATCCCAACGCCACAAGTTGGAAATTAGGGGCTGTTATGTTTATGAATGATATGAGATGTTGTTGTATATTGTTATCTTTGAGTTTGATGACCTATAAGTGTGTTGGAGCCTTTATAATAAAGTCTAAAACACAAGCAAGCAAAGAAATGGAACAAAAACTTGAAATGACCTAAAACTTGTGTTATCTTTCATCCAAAGTTGGTTTCAACTCATTTGCATAACTAGAACTCAAGATATTGCAATTTTACCAAAGTGTGTTATTTTCTGACTAGTCAATACCACCAACTTGGAAATCCTATTTTAAGATGAGATCCAGACTTTAGTCAAAACACGAAAGTTGTAGAAAACATCTATATCTATCTCCCCACCAAACATGAGAACAAAATATTGAGTTTTGATAAGTCAAAACCCCTTTGAAAGTCTCTGTTGAGTTTCAGTCCCCAAGGAACATTCTGTTATATATTTTTGTGTAGCCTAAAATTCCTATTTTTAATGACCTATTCCGAAAGTGATCTACATGAATATTGTAGCTAACATATGGAAGCACTAGCTGCCCAAATTTCAGACCTTAAAGCCCCAGTATGATACCATAAAACCGTTTCAAATTCTCTGTCCAAAACCGACTCTGCTGAATTTTAGACTCTGACAGAACCTATTTTCTAAAATGGCCAAAAGGTCTAACTTGTTTCAAACAACTACCCATAGCTTTAAACATGAAACTTGTAGGGAACATGTTAAACTAGAACATATTAAAACATGGGCTCATTTGGACTTCATTTGATACCCCAAAATCGAGAGCAAAAGAAGCATGTTTTTGGTAAAATCTTGAAGTAAGTGCTGAACCGTTTTTGCTTAGGATTAAATGTTCACCCATTTGCCTTAGGATTTGGCCTTAGTGTTAAACATGAGAGTTGTAGAAAATATTTTTATCTAAATGGTGTATAAAAATCATAGCTTGATTTCATGTCTAGATACCCTAAAACCTTGTCGGGTCCTTTAATTTAATACTTGACTTTTGGCCTCAAAATTTGTTTAGTGTATATTTGAGTACCTTTTACTATGAGAGCTGAGTTTTTGTATGATGATTGATTTGAATTAGTCGATTAATGTTTCTAAGTAAATGTATGGTGATTTAGAACCCAAGTTATCATATTTGAATCATATCTTGAGAATTGCAGTTTATGTTTCACATACTTGTATCTTATACTTTGCGCATTATACCATGAATCTTGCCATGTTAATTCCATGTTGTAAATTATTGCACTTGAGATCAATGATACACATCATAAGCATTGTCATTTGCATCCTAGCATATTGGAATCCATCTGTGCAAACCGTTGTTGGGATGGGCTGTATTGAGATTGTCGTTCTTGATTCTAAGTTTAGGGTATCCCTGGTTGCCATTTTTCAAAAATATTTTTAGCTTGTACACCCCGGGTGCGTCCCCGGTGTTATAGATTTGGTTTATACACCCTGGGTGCGTCCCTGGTGTTTGAAATGGTTTATGGATATTATTGGGCACCATGGGTTCGTCGCTAGCATTCTGATGTCGATAGCTTGGACTTTTGGGTTGACACCAACGAAGGCATCACGAGTCTTAAGGTGGGACAAACCGCTTAATATATGAGGGCAGGGCAGTGACAATAAATCCCTGAGGCTATGACAATAAGTCCTGAGACAATGACAATAAGTCCTGAAGCAGTGATAAGGTTGGCCTGAAGTATGGCACGAACCCCACGCTGTTGCCATTCAGTAAAACAGCTGTGGCATGAAGCCAAGCGATGTGGTTACTATTTGCAACGAGGCGCGATGATGGCTTTGGTGATCAAGTCCCATTAAGTCTACTCTGGTAATTCCCGATGTGGAATCTATGTTATAATCTGGGTGCATTTTGGGTTGGGCATCTGCATTTCATACACGCATGTTTATTAACTTATCTGCTATCTTGTCATAAATTTATCTGTTTCCTTGACTATAAACTGTACTGGGTGTTATATGGTATGTGTTGTGAATTTTGTTCTGTGAGATTAGTTAGAAGGTTAGAGTGTTTTGCTTCTAGGCCTTGGCTCATGGTATTCGTGCCACAGGTGATGAGTTTCTGGAGGAGTTCATCCCCGAGGGAGAAGAAGTGTTGGAAGAACAGGGTGAGTTCTAAGAGCACATGGATCCAGCTGACGCATTCTGAAGGATCAATGATCTCTACTTTTGTTCTTACATGCAATTTTTCCCATGCTTAGCGATATTGTTTAATTTTCTCGGTGAAAATGTAATAGTTATGTAATTTTGGACAGTTTAGAACTATTTTATGATGTAATAACTATCGTATGTAAATATGAATGTATTGCTAGTATATCCCTATATTTATATTTATGTATGTCCCGACGTGCCCAGAGGATGGGGCGTCATAGTAAATCAGAGCTTAGGTTTAGTGAACCTTCAAGCCTTGGGTTATGGGAGACCGCGAGTTCTGTAGCGTAGATTCTCTATAGAAAGTCTATATTATTAACTTATCACTTATAATTTTAACAATTTAAAATCCTTACCTTAAGTTTCTCGTCCTAGTAGGATGGCATCCAACACCGAACCAGCAGGAGGACCATGGCCGGCAAGGGACCCCGAGGATTCGGATCCGGAAGAAAACCTGAAAGAAGTGCCTGTGAGGAACAAGAACCGATTGAAGCTGTCCCTTTAGCGTGGTTTTTCCCAGGTGAATGGCAGGGTGACGAAGAAGAAGAGGCCGAAGAAGCTAGGGAAGGCGAGGATGAGGCTAATTATGGTGTGGACAGTGAAGACGAGAACGAGGACGAAGAAGAACGAGCCATTGCTTTTCAGTACGAAAAGCTTGAAGCACCTGCACTTGAGTCCGATGAGGATGAGGCTATCAATGCTGCTATATACTTTGGTCGTCATGACAATCGAGGGTATCGTGTGGGAGAAAGGGTATACGCTAAGATTTGCCCGGACAAGATGTGCTTATGGAGGAAACCAGAGACCTTTCCCCATTTCGTAGGACTTGTACGAGTGCTCGAGAAGTATAGCAGAATGCTCTACCATTTAGAATTTTCCCCAGGGTTTAAGGCCAGACTCAGAGACATGCTGACTGTGAAATGGATGCAACGCCAGAGACCGAAAGATGAAAGAGGAATCATCAATCCATTTGACCCGGCCATCGACTTTGACAATTCAGAGATATATCAGGAGGTTCCAACGGCAATAACAAACAAAACGAGGATGGGACCAACCAATGCTTGGCATGTCGAGGTGCTATGGCGCAGCTTTAACATATACGACGCAACGTGGGAATACGAGGTGATTGTCTGACATTTCTACCCGCATCTCTTTGCTTAGGCTTTAGTGTGTAAGCGTTGTACTTTCTCTTTTGTTTAAGTGTTGTAGTTGTTTGTGTGTTGTATGCATATTTTGCGAACTACTTGAAAAATCTTGTACCAGTTATGAATTTAGATGAAATGAAAACGTTACTGTTAAATCTCTATAAGTAATTTTGCAATCTTGTATTAACTCCACAAGATCCTAAAACACGAGAAATAATCAAGAACTGAAATAGTTTGCAAGACCATAACACTCTTTTATTTTTTTTTAGGATGGCTGGTAGACGACCAAATCACCGACAAGCTAACGGGCCCATAGACAATGAAGTACCGGGATTAGCATCAACCATCCTCTCGTGTGTGACCGAGCATGGTTCTTATCTGAGATGGGTAGACAGCGAGCCCCGAAGTTCAGAGGAGGAACAGAACCTAGGAAAGCAGAAGAGTGGCTGAGGGCGATTAAGAAGTTGTTTAACTCTATGGGAGTCTAGGACAATGCAGACCGAATAGCCTTGGCAGCACACCTACTAGAAGGAGAAGTGGATCATTGGTGGTCCTTAATCAACAAAACAGAGGATGTGAAAGCTCTAGCTTGGGACCAGTTTGAAGACTTGTTCTTGGAAAAGTATTTCCCAGCCCCCTTCCGTCAAGCACAAGTTCGTGAGTTCTTAGATCTTAAATAAGGCTCGATGACAGTGACGCAGTACGTGAATCGTTTCGAGGAGTTAAGTCATTTTGCCGCAACCCTAGTACCTGATGAGGAATCTAAAGCGCGGAAGATTGAGTGGGGCATGGAGCCATCTGTTCGAACCAGGTGATTTGCCTGCAGCTCCCTACATGTACTCAAGTAGTTCGGGCCGCTTTGCTTGCTGAAATCCATCTGGCCGATTCAAGGAATATTTGAAACCAAAAGAAGGGAAGTACCAGCTCTAGAGGGCCTATGAGGAGCAACAGAGCGTTTATTCCTAAGAAGCCGTACTATTAGGAGTACAAACAAGGGCAATCAAGGAATCCCTCCGCAACATCTCTGGTGTGCTTTGAATTTCAACAACTGGGACATAAGAAGACGGACTGTCCACGACTGAAATAGAGAAATTAGAACAACTAACCCCAATAATGGAGACAACCCCATAATCTATTGCCGAGATACTCACAACTTGTTCAAGTTGCTAGGCCAGCAGCTAACCCACGAATGGAAGAGGAAGGCCACCACACGATGGAAATTAGAAACCCCAGGGAGGTTCAAACAATGGGATAAGGAACGGGAACAATAGGAATAACAATAGGAACCGGCCTATAGGAGGGCGTATCTTTGCTTTGCAAGAGGAAGAGGAGGAGGAAGACACCCAGGTCATACAAGGTATGTTTGTATTGTTTAATACCTTAGTGAAAGTGCTGTTTGATTCTGGAGCATCCCATTCCTTTATATCTTTAGCTTGCATGAAATCTTTGTTCTTGGAACCTAAAGCCTTAGACCAAACCCTATGCGTTATCACACCCTTAGGAAGTCTAGCATGAGTAGATTCCGTTTGTAGAGCATGTACGTTACAAGTAACCGACACCCTTATATCTTGCGACTTACGAGTAATGGACTTTAACGGGTACGACGTAATTTTGGGAATGGATTGGCTCTTTGGACACCAGGCTATCATAGATTGCCGACAAAAGAAAATATGGGCACAAGCAGAGGATGGCACTACTGTGAAAATTTAAGGAGAACGACGCGAAATCTTAACCCCGAGTAGTGCGAAAGAGCGTGAATTGAACAACTTTGTAAGAAGATTAACCTGCCTGCTTGCTAGTATAAATGTCTCACCAACCCCCGAGTTACCACGAGTCGTGTGTGAATATGAAGATGTATTCCCGGAAGAACTACCTGGATTACCCCCGCACCGTGAGGTCGATTTTTCGATAGAACTCCAACCTAGAACTACACCGATTTCGATCGCAGCACACCGGATGGCTCCCACCGAGCTAAGAGAGTTAAAGGATCAACTTCAGGAATTGCTCAGTAAAGATTTTATCCGTCCAAGTACATCGCTATGGAGATCACCAGCATTATTTGCCAAGAAGAAAGATGGAACCTTACGTCTTTGCATCGACTACCGTCAGTTGAATAAAGAAACGATCAAATATTGATACCCTTTACCCTGCATAGACGATCTCTTCGACCAGCTTCAAGGGTCTGCCTATTTCTCAAATATTGATCTACGCTCAGGATACCACCAACTCCGAGTTAAAGAGGAAGATATTCCAAAAACAGCCTTTAGAACGTGATATGGACACTATGAGTTCGTGGTGATGCCTTTTGGATTAACGAATGTCCCAGGAGTTTTCATGAGTTTGATGAATTAGCTTTTTCAACCCTACCTCGACCAGTTTGTAGTGGTTTTTATAGACGACATCTTGGTGTATTCAAGGACTGAGAAAGAACATGAGCAGCATTTAAGGATTGTTTTGCAGAAACTAAGGGATTCACAACTCTATGCGAAGGCAAGTAAGTGCAAATTTTGGTTACATGAAGTGATGTTTCTAGGACACGTGGTTTCTAAAGAAGGGATAGCTGTGGATCCGACCAAAGTGGAAGCCGTTTTGGATTGGAAAACCTAAGTCAGAAATACGTTCGGGAAATCATTCGTCTTCACGGAGTTCCGTTATCTATCATATCAGATCGAGACCCGTATTTCACCTCGCGATTCTGGCAAAGCCTACAAGCTGCTTTAGGAACGGAGCTTTGTTTCAGCATGGCTTTTCATCCACAAACTGATGGACAATCTGAACGCACAATTCAAACGCTAGAAGACATGCTTCGAGCTTGCTTCATGGATTTCAAGGGACATTGGGAAAAGCACCTACTGTTGGTCGAGTTCGCTTACAACAACAGCGTTTGAACCAGATCTTATACAAGAGACTACCGAGAAGGTCCGATTGATTCAGCAACGATTAGCCACCACTCAGAGCAGACAAAAGAGCTATGCCGATCAGCGACGGAGATCGCTACAGTTTAAAGTAGGTGATCATATATTCCTGAAGATCCAACCACGACGAGGAGTTATACGCTTTAGCCAGGAAGGAAAATTAGCTCCAAGGTTCATTGGACAATTCGAGAATTTGGCTAAAGTTGGAGAAGTAGCATATCGTTTGGTGCTAACACCTCAGCTTGCCAGTGTTCATAACATTTTTCATTTGTTGATGTTGAGAAAGTACGAACCTGATCTTGCTCACATTTTAGATTGGAAGGAACTTCATGTCGATGAGGAAGCTACCTTTGAAGAACAACCCGTAAGGATAATCGATCAACGCGACAAGGTTCTTAGAGGATTGATCGTCCCGCTCATTCGAGTTCTTTGGAATCACAATGGAATTGAAGAATCAACCTAGGAATGAGAGGAAGCTATGAAAGCAAGTTATCCCCAGTTATTCACAGTTTGAGGTACGATACGAAATTTTGGGGATGAAATTTATTTTTAGGGGGGGTAGATTGTAATGACCCTGCCCGGACCCTAGTATTAGTGACGGATAGTCCACGATGCCATAAAATACGGAAGAGATTCAAAACCCTAATTCGAACCGAAAATCTTAAATTCGGCCGAAAACCCTAAAAAGGTCCAAAATACAGGCAATAAAACCCTAGCATCCGGAGAATCTTCTAACATTCTAAATGAGGTAAATATCATGAAATAATAAATTAAAAAATAAAAAAATCCTCATAAATAGGGTAAAATGACCGTTTTGCCCCTAGTACAGCAAAAAGCCTTAAAAATCTAAATTTTGACATATGGATACTCTAAATCAAGGATTTAAGTACAATTAAGTGGTAAAAGACAAAATAACATCAAAAATG
>JAULJZ010149622.1:0-10287 GCA_032270985.1 Heliamphora pulchella | reverse complement strand
ATAAATTTGAAATTTAATTATAAAAATTTAAGTAAACTAAATATGTTTATTGTCATATTTCAACAAAATTAAATTTACAAAAAAAAATTAAATACAATATAAACCACTTATTTATTAAGCTTTTAACTTATATATTATAAGCTTTTTAAGAATAAAATAATATTATTATTCAATATTTTGTATTTGATTACAATTGGCAAAATAAGAATTAACAATTTAGGATTAGAAAGTTATGACCTAATTAGTATATTTTTATAGTAATTTTTAATTTTCTTATTCTATTTATATTATTTAGCATTTTAAATAATTAAAATTCTTGATGGCTTAGAATAACATTGAAATTGCTACAACTAAAAAAAAAAACTAAAAGAAAGTGGAAAAAACTTGAACTTGAGACAAAAAAAACATATAAATTATAGTAACTATTACTTGTGATCTATTCAAAATCATCATAATATAATTTTTTTAACATATTTATATTAAATTTAAATCTAAATAAGACCTTAAATTTTAACCAAAAAAAAAAAATTTAAATCCAAAACAACGGCTTTATTAGCTTGCCCATAGGGCCGGCGATGATCCTCATGTACCTCTCACTCATGCTTATGCTTTGTATCCAACACTCCACCTATGTTGCAACTAACCAATCAAAACCAATATCCAGGGGAAGTTGTGTCATTTCAAACGCGCCACCAACTTGTTTCTTTTTTTAAAAAAAATAATAATTTTAAGAGCATGTTTAATTAAAAAGAGAATAGCACAAAGTGATAGAAAAAGAAAAGGGTAAATTTTCATGTGTTTTAGCAAAAGAGTGGTAGAAAATCCAGGAAAATAATAATTTTTTTAAAAGTCAAAATGTGCAGGAAGTTTGTTTGCCTTTTATTTTCTGTACAAGACACAAAATATACAATAAAATGAGATTTATCATATTTTTCTACAGTTTTATACCTAATCAATTGACTTCATTAGAATGCAACACAAAAATTCAAATGTTTGGACAAATACAATTTTCCCAAGTGTCCATTTTAGTCAAATGAATGGAAAAATAGGTTTTTTATTATATTTTTTTACTTTACTTTTTATAATTTCACTTTCTAGTATTTTTTTTAATTATTATAAATCGGACACCAAAGGTCCATTTGATACTATAAAGTTAAAATAGTTAAAAGCAAAATGAAAGGAAATAAATAAAAATATATACATTCTCGGTTTCTTTAATTAATTAGGATGAAAATTTTGACAGATTTTTTTAAATAAAAAAACTTGTATCTATCTATATTAACCTTGTTTTAAATAAAGATAATTTGCTTAAAAATAAATTTAAAAGATAGAAGTTTAAAATTTAATCAATCTTATATGATTCTGTGCATGGTTGCCAAACGAGGACAGTATTATTTATTGGGTGATGATCGAATTATAATATAACAAGGACATAAAAATTTGCTATCAATGCACTTTTAGATGAGAAGCCTATCACGATTATTGATATTAATACACTTTATATAAATATTTATATAATATTTATTTATTATTTTCATCCAATAAACTATAGTTATTTGTCCCGTTTGGGTGAACCTTGCTTATATTTGCTTATTTGTTTATTAGTAAATAAGTCAAATCCCATTTAAACAAGTTTGTTTGGATAGTTTGTAGCTTATTTACTTATTCACTTATAAATCAACTACTCAAACGAGTTTATTTACTTATTTACTTATAAGCTCGCTTATAAGTCAGTTTATTTGACTTATAAGTCAACTTATTTATTTATTTGTCTATCCAAATGAGCTTATTATTTTATTTTTAACTTATTTAATTATTTAAACGACGTGATTTATTTTTTAATTTATAAGCTAATAAGCAAATAAATAAAATTACCCAAACGGAGCCATTATTTTTGTTTTTTATTATGTTACTAATAAACACAATAATAATCACAAAAGAAGGAAGACGTCCGTTAGAAACTTAAAAGTTGGTGGAGAGTGCTCAACCGAAACGGAATCACCCAAAACTCGTGGGAATTCGGGGCAAAATGGTCATTTAAGATAAGCTTCGTGGGCCCTGTTTGGTTACGTTCGGTTTAAAAAAATCAATCGAGAAATAGATAGTTCTCTGTATTAGATTCCATTTAACATTAAAGCAAGGAGTACTTACGCGCCTTTCGAATTCGTGAGCGCACGCGCACATTACTAGCATTTAGCGCCACGCCAGAAATCCGCACTTCATCTGACATCAGCGACGTTTGATGAGTTAGTAACGGAAGAACTTAACGGTGTAGATTCATTCCGATTTGACAACTAGTTTAAAAATTAATTTTTTATTTTTTATTTTAACTAAAAAATCAAATTTAATTTAAAATAAATTATTTGGTAGTTAGTTTTTAAGCCATTTTTAAAAATTACATATTTAAATTAAAAATTATTTTTTTATTTTTTTTTTCAAATTAAACGATTTTGTCCTTTTATATAATTAAAAATAACAATTATATATAGTTGGGTAATAGTAGTATGGCATATTTTTGATTTAAAATAGATATATTTTGATAATTTGATTAATTTATTGTATTATTTTCAGTGTTTAAATTATTTTAACAAAAAAAATAAATTAATTGAATATCTTTATTTTCAGTGTTTAAATTATTTTAGAACAATTTATATCTTTATTAACAAAATGAATGGTGTTTGAATTTTTTAAAAATATAAATGTAAATTGTGCAAATAACTAAAGGTATTTAGTTAATTTAACTTTTGTATTAATATTTTACATATTGAAAATAATAAAATAAATTGCTCAAATCATCGAAACAAACACAAATGGATCAAATTCGACTAAGGCTTTGTTTGGCAAAGAACTTAAAACCCAACTTTTTGACCTTTGGCTTAAAACTAAAAAAATAAAAAAAAGTCTTATTTAGAAATTCTAAGACTTTTAGACTTTTAGCCTTTTGATTTTTTACATAAAATAATTATATATATATATATATATATCATAACTTTTATTAAACACATTTACTTTTTTTACAAAAATTATATTCTTAAAATCTACTCCCCAAAATCTATAAAACAAGATACAAATTAAATATAAACTTAATTAAAAATAAATTTTAAAAAATTATAATAATTTTTTGGACTTAAAGCCACTTTATGCCAAATTTTTAAACTTATTTTCTTTTGACTTAAAATCACTACTACAGTTCATCAAATGAACTTTTTAATTATTTAATTTAAAACAATTTTAAATAAAAAATTTAATTTAAAGTGAAATTAACAAACGAAGCCTAATTTAGCCTATTGCTGAAGTACTGAAGAAGTGAAGATATTTGACCCTTTCTATTTCATTTAAAACCAACGACCTACAAACACTACCTTTATTTAAAAAATGTAAAAAAAAAAATCATTCAAAATAAGATATTTTGAGCTCGCTGATTAAGTGGCTTTAACCCAATTTATTGCAAGCACCGAAAAATTAGTTTAAAAATTGTTAGCATTTTTGGCAATCTTAACTGTTTATTTTATGTTTTTTTTAAAAAAAATCTTTTAGTCTTTTCATTTTTTAAAATAAAATATAATTATACTCTTTACAATCCTTTCATTAGTGATTTTAAGGGCCTGATTAGCAAGTAAATTTTTAATTTTTTAGTTAAAAGTTTAGAATATCAACTTATTTATTTAATAATAAAAGTAAAAAAATAAAATTAGAAACATTAATTTTTAGGTAATCTTATTCTAATATCAATTAAATTTGAAAAGACAATAATATTTTTACTTAATAAATTATTTTCTATAAATAAAAAAAGTTGCCAAAACTTTGATCTCTAGAAAAGTTTGCATAAAACTAGATTTACACAATGATCAACTTTTAACAAGATTTAGCTTGTGTTTGGGTTAGTTTTTTTTTTTTTTTTTTTTTAAGTTTTTGGCTTTTTTAAAAAAAAATAAATGAGAAAAATATGAAAAAAGCTAATTAATTATAATAGAAGGCCAAACCAGTAAACTTTTTAATATACTTTTAAGTAAAAAAATCTCATAAAAAAGCTCCAAACATAGGCTTACCAATTGATGCCTAACAGAGTGTTTGTCAAAATTTATTTTTAGTTTTTACTTATAACTCAGTAAAAAATA
The DNA here is from genome assembly GCA_032270985.1 of Heliamphora pulchella. Taxonomy (NCBI): domain Eukaryota; kingdom Viridiplantae; phylum Streptophyta; class Magnoliopsida; order Ericales; family Sarraceniaceae; genus Heliamphora; species Heliamphora pulchella. The sequence continues at coordinate 6,169 of JAULJZ010149622.1, read as the reverse complement.
AAATAAATATGCATATCACTTTTTTCGTGTAGCTTTTGACTGTAAGAGTCCGATCAGCAATTAACTTAAAGTTAATTTTTTTATTTTTTATGTTTTTAGTTAAAAAGTTAAATTAAATTTAAAATAAGTTGTTTGGTAACTTAATTTTTAAGCTAATTTTGTTGAAGTAATAATATTATGGTGACCATGTTTTAGTAACTACATTTAAGTACCATATGATGTTGTATCTTACGTGTGGTGATTAAAAAATAAATAATAGATCCATAACATGACATAAGTATCATACATGAAATGCCACATCACATAATACTCAAACCAAACGTGGTCATCAAATGTGGTTATCATAGTATTACTTTTGTTGAAATTGGTTGTTTTGGTAAAAAATTAACTTTTTTACTTTTTGTTCGAAGTGGATAATTTTACCCTTTTATATATTTGATATTAACAATTACATGTAATTTGTAGTGGTAGTAAATAAGTCATGAATATGGGGTATTATTGTATTTTAAACGTGATGAGATTTTAAAAAGAATATTCCTAGAATTTGTATTTTTATTTAACTTTTTGATTTTTAATATTTTTACTTTTTGGCCAAACAGAAAACTTTGACTTTTTAGCGTTTTTAGCCAAAAAGATAAAGTTGCTAATCATCACTTAAATAATCAAATACATATTATAATATTTGAAACTATAATTTACAATTATAATAGATATTTATAATTTATAATTAAAATTAAAATTTTATTTTTTAACTATAATTTACAAATTTATAATCTTAACCACAGCAAGTAACCTCTAATTTTTTACCTATAAAAATCGTACATCAAACACTATTATAACAGTTAAGCCAATTTAATATTTTTTATATCATTTGAGCAATTATGGCATTTTAATTAAGTCAAATAATGAACAAGTCCAATGTAAAAGAATACCAAAAGCTTCATTTGTTGAGCTTGCATTGGCGTAAAACAAAAAGCCGAACTTAAAAACTAACATCCCGTTTGTTAATATTTATAAATATTTATTTTTTTGCGTATAATAAATAAAATATATATTTTTGTTTATTTAAAAAAACTAAATAAACACGTTAGGCAAATATAAGTTTTTGTAAATTTTATTTTGAAACAATAAGAGATAGTTTGAGGGAGCTCGAATTGAGGTATAGAAGCACATAATGATAGCCACCAACCGTTGAAGGTAGTATGCGAAGGTAGGCAAAAACACTAAAAATGATAGCCAAAGGTGATAACGATAATAGTGACAGCAACGTTGGCAATTGGTAGAGAAGGTTGCGGGTGGTGATGTCGACTAGTGGGAAGATGGCAACTTGTGGTGATAAATGATGGGTGGAGGTGACAATCGGTTCGTAGTGATGGTAAGTGGTAGGTGATAAGTGGAGGTGGTGGTCGTGAATTAGAGAAGTAGGTAAGGCGGTGCTTCAATTGGTAAAAATGGTAGTCAAGAGTGCTGGTAATAATAGTAACTACAAATAATAAGTCGAGGTGGTAGTCGATGGAAGTGATGGCAATGATAGTAACTACAAATGGTAGGTTGATGTGGTAGTCGATGGGAAGAGGTCGTGGCAAACTGGTGAGATAGGTGGTTATTGAAAGTGGTAAACGTGGTTGTTAAAAGTTGGGATGGTCGGAGGTAATAAAGGAGAGAGAAAAAAATAAAAAAATATTTATAAAATAAGTGAAAATGCGTTTTTTCTATTTACAAGTATTTAGTAAATTTTTAAAAACTATTTACATTTTTTTGAAAATAAAAATAATTATCAAACGTGATCAAACATGACCTTAATAAGCTACTTAGTTCCTGTTTAGGATATTTAAAAAGTTGATTTTTATTTTAAAAAATCAACTTTTCAACTATACTGTTAGGCATCTTTAATAAGTTCACGATTTTTTACTTAAATTTTCAAAAAAAAAACATATAAATATCCTAAACAGTTTAACAATTTTTGAATAAAATAACTATAATATTCCCAATAAAAATTGACTAAACTTCTAAATTAAAAAGCCCATGTTGTTATCCAAAATAATACGCAATTTTCTTTTTAAAAATAAGGGCAAAAAAGCAAAAAAGTTTCTCTAAATTAAGAATTTTAGGACAATTTATCTTTCTCCTTTTTTTAAAGAACTAATATCTAAAAAATAATTTTTTTTCTACGTCTAAATTCAATTATCAAATTTTTTTTTGAGTCTCAAGATTTACAATTGACAAATATCAACATGCTTATTCCAAACTCAAATTAATAATATAAGTCATATTCGAGAATAATCAACTAAAAGATTGAAATAATTCCACAAGAAAGAGGTCTACATTGACCTAATTGTGGTTGGACAGTACATATTTATTAATGGTATTTATAAATTAATACTTTTTTGTACCTTATAAGATTCAGTTACTGAGTATTTTTCGTACTATTTCTTGCAACTATTTTATTGTTATAACTAAGCATATTTTGGCAGAAATTTTAAATATAATTGAAAAAAATTAAAAACCTCAATTTTGGATTATTTGCTATTAGGATATACTCAAGTAAATAAAATAGCAAATCACATAATCACCACAAACACAAGTTTTAACATGAAAAAATTCTAACAAAATAAAAAACTATGAAATTTTGTCTAAAAAATGAGATACTATAATTAAATGATGAATATAAGAAGTTTTAATAATCCAATCGTGAATCTATACTCATTACTGTACAAAAATTTTGCTGAATCCACATTTACTATATTCTTAGAACTTGATATCAACTTATTCAAATTTTCGAACATTTGATCGCTTTTGAAATGCACCAATTAAAAAAGTTTTTATAGCTCCTAGAATTCATCAAAGAACCCTTAAACCGCCTTTGAAATTTTTCAATGAACTTATAATTTAATGAATAGATGAAACAAACTTGAGAGAAAACTTTTCTTACCAAAAAAATTCATGAATCTATTAAAAATCTCTTAAGATTTAGCTGCAAATAAGAATTAATAGCCTTAGAAACTGTTCTCTCTTAAAAAACAGAATGACAACTCATCACAAATTAAGGTTTAAAATACTAGAGAAATCTTTCAAAATCCAATTCCGAAATTGGCACCTAACTCGCGCTTGAGCACGGGTTGAGCATGAATTTGAAAAACTTATATTTTTTGCATTCTAGCGCTTGACTCGTGCTTTTGCACATATTGACCATAAACTTTCAAAACATAAAGTAAGTCTTTAAAAATATGTATTCTCAATCAATATGTTTCCAATCTTTACCCAACGATTACAAATGAGATTCACAAATTAAATTGTACTAGGCACGAAAACAAACAAATATAACTTAAAATGTGTTTGTTAAACAGAATTGCCAAACTAAAAAAATGGGACTTAAAATTCCAACAACAATAATCTTATAATGATTCATTTCATGCTTATTATTATTATTATTTTTTTTGAAAAGATTACAATTTTATCACATTTTAATGTTCTTTATATCTCTCTTTACATGCCCACTTTCCCACGACATAGCCATTCAACGCACAAGTTGGTTTTATTTTATATTATAAATTTTAATATATAAATTTATTATTTATAAAATATTTATTTTTGAAATGTATTTAGCGAGATCTATAAAAGAAGAACTACATTTAATGGAAAAATTTATTAAAAATTAGAAAAAAAGGATAATTACACTTATTTTTTTGAGATTTAAGTTTATTACAGAGATCTCCCTTGTGGTCTATGAAATTATACTAACCTTCTATTAAATTTAATTTTAACATTAATTGCACCCTAACTGTTAAAATTTTCGTTGAAATTTAACGCAAATCGCCATTTCTACCCCAAATTCACCATTCTCATCCCAAAACCATCATTCAAACCATTTTTTTCTCCAAAAATAAGTACATGTTTTTTTCAAACATGTGACAGAACTTGATTGGTTCAAATTCTTATGTTAATCATTATAAAAATTTGACAAAAAGAAAATATTGGATTTCTCCTTCGACGATAGGATAAGAAGAATCATGTATTGGATTCGAAAAATAAATAAATAATACTTTAGATAGATACCTTCTTATATATTCCTAATTAAATAAAAGAAATAAAATTAGTATATTTTACGTTATTTTTTTCTTTTTTTTATTACAAATTCAGATCTAAAAACAACAATAGTGGTGTTTGGCAATACTTAAATTAGTTATTTATAGATTGCAGCTAAAAAATTATAATTATAACTTATAGTATAAATTGTGAGTATTTATAAAAGATGATAATTTATCGCTAAAACAAGTGATTTTTTATTCAAAATGAATAATTTTATCATTCTATATATTTGATATTAATAATTATATGTAATTAGTAGTAATAATAAATAAATTATAAATAATAGATATCATTGTATTTTAAAAGTGATAAGATTTTAAATAAAATATTTTAGGAGTTAGTATTTTAATTTAGCTTTTTGACTTTTTTTTTACACTTTTTTGCCAAACGAGCAATCTTAATTTTTTAATATTTTTAGTAAAAAAGCCAAGATAGCTAATTAATGCCTAAATATGGAGAATTTTTGGCATTAGAAGTACCTATTGTATGTAGCCAGTAGCAGTACTGTGAGTTTTTATTTTTGATTTAATCCGATTGTTTTAGATTTAAACTTTTTATCAATTATTTTTTTTCTTTTATGATTTTTTAATGCCAGATTTATAGTCCATGTTCATTCTTAACCGCTACTAATTAATAAATAAAAAATCGAATATAACAAATACATTTTAACAGTACTAAAATATATAAACAACTCTAATAAATCAGGAGAGTTTCTTAATATTTTCATTTTTAACACGTTGGAACACACAGACGGTCGTACATAACAAATTAAAGTATTTTATTTAAATCAATGCCACCAAACAACAATATACTTACCCGATTACAAACTTAATTGTAAATTTGAAATTATAACACAAAAAATAAAAAATAATATTAATAATCAAGAAAAAAAAATTGCACATAAGAGCAAGTAATGTAACTACCAAATAGTCATGTGAGCGAATTAGTTGTTTCATAGTGGGGTTATCTTTATCTATTCTATTATAGGGGTGTTTGGAAAAAAATTTTGTTGTAGTTTTTAGTTTTTTATTACTAATTTTAATTGTAAATTATAATTTATTTTAATACTTACAACTTCTGTTACAATTTATAATTATTTTTTTTTAATTTCAATTATAAGTTGTAATATTACTAAACACATTCACAACTTTTGTTACAAATTATGATTTATAAGTTATTAATTTCAACAACGCCAAACACCACCATTATTGTTTTCTTTAACAAGCTGTGCATATTTAGATTCAGATAGTTATAGAAAATAACTTTTACTTTTTGGATTTCAAGTGAATAAATATTGAGAATTATTGCAACGAATATATTAACACAAAATGTAAAAAATAATATTAATAGTCAAGAAAAAACAAATTGCACATAAGAGCAAGTAATGTAACTACGTAATAGTCATGTGGGCTAATTGGTTGTTTCATAGTGGGGTTATTTTTATCTATTCTATAATATCAATTGGGGTCTCTTGAAATTTTATAAATAGTCTAATTGTTCATATTATCCTAAAATATTAAATTTATTACTATTAATAACAGATTTAAAATTTTAATTTTTTTGATACAAATACTATTTTATTTTAATTTTTTAAAATTATAAAAATGATTGCACACATATATATGTGTGGGCAATCCTTCTAATTAGTAGATGAGGAAGGCGGTGATAAAAAATAAAAATAACTTAAACATTCTTTTTGACTTTTAATTGTGGACTTTCAACGTAAATAAATTAACATGTCCGTTAAGAAATATTACAACTATTGAAATATAAAAAAATTTACTATGTGACAAATGAATCGATCGGTCTTGAGATCAAATAAAAAACAGCATACAGTTCTCAGGTGCTTTTCTCTAGAATTTTTTCAAGATAAAATTCATTCTACCTTAAATATTTGATAGTAAGCATGTGAATTGTTTTGCATAAACTCATTTTTTGCACTTTTATTTTTTAATTTTTTTTATTACAAGAGGGGAGGGGAGGTGCCAGGATTCGAACCCCGATCTTGATGAGTGCCTATAGAACACCAACCACTGGGCTAGGGGTTTTCTCCATTTTTTGCACTTAAAAACATGTCCTA
>JAULJZ010149621.1:0-10287 GCA_032270985.1 Heliamphora pulchella | reverse complement strand
ATTAAGACGAATAAAAATAAATAAATTTTTTTGAGTAAAATATTTAAAAAGTTCATAACAAAAAAAAAGCCAATAAACCAAATTTTATTTTACTTAGTTTTATTTTTAATGAATTTTAAACTTTTTGATTAACTTTTTATATATTTTCAATTTCTCTCATATGATTCAAAAAAGTAAAAAAAAATTAATTAAAAAGTTTTAAAAAATCCAAAAATAATAACAAAAAATAAACAAAAGAGGCACAAATTAACCCAAAAAGGTGCATATCACACATTTGTTTGAGTAAAGCCGATAGCACATATGTCTCTATTTTAAGGAGCTAAAATTGGCCACCACATATTCCATAAAATTATTCTAAAGATCATACCCACACATGTAGTATACACTTTGAATAATTCCATTCATTAGGTGCTTCACATGTGGCCCACATTATTATGTCCATATCATACCATAAGAAGTCAAAATCTACTGTTTAAAATAAGCTAAAAATTAGGATAAATTACATTTGCCTCCATTGAGGTATATAACAAATACAGTCGAATTTCTTTTAGTTTCTAAAATTACAACTGACTTTCCCTATTAGTCTTCTCTAGTATACGGCATTAATGTATGGTGTGTTTTTACAATTTTACCCCTCAATTAAATAATTTTTCTGCCTAATTTTTATTTTTAAAAACTCACTACAAGAAATCAAATATTTTGTGACCAAAAATTTAGTCACAAAATGCTTCAAATTGGTCGCAAAATATGTATAGTGACTAAAAAAACCTGGTTGCAAGCTAGTCGCAATATGCTTAGTCGTTCTAAGTAATTTGCGACCAGCAAGTAATGTTTGGTTGCCAAATGTATAATCTTTTGCAATCAAAAAAATTGGTTACAATTAGAATGAAATATTGGTTACTCCTCCCTAAACTATATCGCTGCTCACGATCACCACTTTCTCCACCATCTTTAGATATATCTTCGCTATTTGGAACCCTACTCATCCGCCTTTATTGATTTAAGAAGATAATTACATAGTATTTGCCATGGCCGATGGCTTCATTGATGTGGTAGTGATTCATGGTTGATGGCTGAGAATTTTTAGGGTTCGAGAGAAACAAAGAGTTGATAGGGCAAGAGAGTGCCGGATCGAAAATGATAATAATATGTGAAGTCGATTATCTTTGGAGCTAATGATGATTGAGATGGATTTGGATGTGCGGAATCTCTAACGAGAAAGCTTCACTAAAGGGGAGGGAGAGAGAGAGAGAGAGAGAGAGAGAGAGAGTCATTGTCCAGTGGTCGCAACGATGGCAGAAACACAAAATTGATAACTAAGTTGAGCTAACTTTTATCACATCACATTTTAATGAAAAGTAAAATTACCCTCTACACATATAATAATTCACTTATAAAACATATAATAAACGACAATAATTGTCATTTTGACACAAAATACTAAAAAAATTAAAAAAGTTTTAAGTAACCAAAATCACCGTTGATGAAGTGGTTAGCCTAGACTAGTAGTCGGGTTCTTGCATGCCCTCACTCACCAACGGGATTCAACTCTCCCCACCTCGGTCTTCCCCCTTTGGCCTCCCTTATAACAAAAATATTATAAAAAAAATAAAAAATAAAAATATTGTCTCTTGGTGGAGTGGTATTACTAAAAAAAATCTAATCAAACAACTTATCTTATTCTTATTTTAACTTTTTAATCAATAAGCAAAGAATTTAAAAAATAAATAAATTAAAAGCCTCAGTTAGCAACCAGAGCCTTAATCAATTCCCAACAAAGAAACATAAACAGATACTCTAAGCTCATGCATTCCTCAATTTCTCAATCTCCCATATTCTTCATCTTGAGCCTCAAGTCTATGGTTGAATGCCCTTATAGTTTTGACTTAGCACAAACACAGAAGAAACCAGAAGGTATAAAGCCTAGGTAACAGCTTAAGAAATATGAAACAACTGCTTTTCGCATTCAAAAAAGCTACAAAGACAACAGAGAAATACCACAAAAATATATTCTCAACCATTCATATGCATTTGATGGTTGAGATCAGATTCTGTGATATTTTTGTGATTGATTTCTGTATTCACTATGATGAGTACATTTTTGCTGCTCATTTTTGGAAGATGTGATTCGAGATCGACTAGTCAACAAGTTGCCACTTGGGGAGGAGCCCTTGATCGGTTGGTTGGCAACACACCAAGCAAGAACATACATCTAAATATCCCATCAATCATATTTCCTTAGATGACACCTAAACATTCCAGTGAGATACAAGGGATAAATAAGCACCAATCCAGGGAAAACGGCATGCAACACCACACTTAAGAAAGGTATGCAACTCATTTCAGCTTTTAGTGAGTTCTTCATCTTTGATAATAGCCTCTAAGAGAGTCTTTGACCAGTACCCCACTGGTGTCAAGGAGATCTCTTTCTTCTCAGGATACCCCGAGCTCTCAAAGACCATCCAAATTCTGGCATCATCACATGGTGTTATAGTTTCGCATTCCACCCAGTTCCCAAAATCTAGTGTACCATGAAAAAATAGAACATTGCTTCAATACACATGGAAAGCAGAAACCATTGACAGGAAGGAAGATGCTAAACACTAGGTCATCCTGGTCTTTCTATTATAAGGGAACCAATTTCTCGGCTATTGTATTAATTGAATGGGACCAAATAAGAGCCTAAGACAAACTAACTTGAGACAAACATTGAAAGCAGAAACCATTGACAGGAAGGAAGATGATAAACACTAGGTCATCCTGGTCTTTCTATTATATAGGCACCAATTTCACAGCTATTGTACTAATTGAATCAGAACAAATAAGAGTCTAAGACAAACTAACAACTTAAAAAAGGAATCATCCGAGCAGGACACCCATAACTTCTTGTACGAGTCATGTTATTATTGCTCAAAGCCATGGTGTTGACATCTATGTTCTACATAATGTTCACAGCAAAGTCAAGATTATGCCGGGGGAGGGAAGGGGGTAGTAAAAAACAGATTAGGTAACAAATCACGCCTAGACACGGGTTGAATAGGTCAAATCCCAAATATTAATTATCAAGGAAAGCAATAACCAATCAAACCACAAAGAATAAAGCTAACACATGCATGAAATTTACATGGAAATCCCATAAAAACATGTCTCGCGGAATGAAAACCCCGAACCAACCATCAAAAAGTTATAAGACTACAGACGCTCAGGTATTTGAGGCACTTAAGACTGCAAACGCGTTAAAGACAATGAAACTATACCACAAACTGAAATACTTCCCTCAAGAGTACAGACTCCGATATTTTTGCCCAACAGAAATTGCCAAATACCATAACAAGGTAAAAATAAATAAAAACGGTGAAAAACTAAAGAAAAAAATTACAATCAGTTCTGACTTTCCACTTCATCAATGTTGGTTCTAAAAATATAGTCCTCAGTATCTAATTCCTCATGAAAAAGAGAAATAGATGTCGTGTCGATCCTCTCCACAAGTCCATTACTCTCTGATGATCTCTGTCCCTGTAATTCTTCCCCCTTTTAATCACCAGTACGGATGAAAAAGTTGTGCATTTGCATGTCCATTTCAAATTCATTTTTTTCTATTTTGTTCTCATAGCATTTGAGTCACACCCCAACTTATGAAATGGAGTCACCACTAATGAACACAGGTGTTACCAACTCACTAACAAAAAAAATGAATGCTGTTGTCCCATGAAGTCCTAAAATGCTTCTTCATATGCAATCCAATAGACTCTTCCAATTTTGCAAATGTTGTGACATAAGATGGATACATTTTAAATACTGTGTAAAAAACTACGTAGGTTTCCATTTTCACAACCAAATGTCTCCTTTTAACAATGCATGGCCTGTACAAACATCAATTATCAATTTTTTTGAGACTAACAGGACTTACCTTCTTCAATATATAGAAGAAATAATGAAATCCATCACCAAAAGTATTCCACTCCACGGACCATGTGAATTCCAATGCATTAAATAAACGGCACCTGAAGTGTGGCTGTAGGACATGAATAAGTGCAACTGAGGAAATAGTAAAAACAAACAAGGAAGAGAAAAGAGAGGCCCTCAAAGTTAGTTTTGTATTACCTGGCCAAAAGTGATTGAGATGAAAATGCCATCCGGTTTAAGAACCCTATGAACACCTTGAAGCATTGTCATTACCTTGTTTACAGTTGCAGGCCGTGGATTCCAAGGGTCACCACTGTCCACGAATAATACATCCTTCAAATCCGAAATTACAGGCATACTCATCTTATTAAAGGTCAAAGATTAAGCACAACAAAAAGATAATAAATTTAGTTTTAAAATACAGGCTATATATAAAAATGAGAGTTGCTCGTGCTTAGTTACTTACCATGGTTCCTTTCTCAATAATCACATCAAAACATTCATTACCAAATGGCAGGTCAAGCACATCAGCTTCCAGCACTTTAATTTCTGATGACCAAGGTAACCAAAATAAAAATAACAAAAGGAACTGTGAAGAACCATTGGATCTTACTTTACAGAATTTGTATAACACAATGACACCACTATGCTCAACACCTCACGTTTCAAAATAAAATTTCGAAAGATAACCAGTAAGACAAAACGGCAAGCATTAAAAATTGGAAACAGAATAACGTCAAATATATATATATATACATATATCCTTCTTCACAAACAAAACTTGACTTTGTCAGTTAGAGAATTGTCTAGCAAAGGCTTCTATGTTGCAAAAATAAATAAAATGTGAATAATCTGTTTCCAAATCTCACTATTCAATACATCACAATGTTCGAGATGTATGATAGATCAAATTCTTGATAATGCTGCAAATAGTTTTTTAAGCCAGGACTAGGGTACAATTTCAATTACTACACAATGTTACTTTCAAATTGTGTCTCATATATACTAAAAAGGATACATCCTACTCAACAGCATCTTACGACCAACTTTGTAATCACATGCTCACACATGGCAGAATCTGAGCTATAAACTGATAATATGTTTTATTACCAACCATGCATCAAAAATCAAAATTCAAGAAATTAAAAAGTTCTTTATTATTCCTTTTCCTTTCCTGTATCAAATTTAAACAAACTACTAAACCAAGCCATTAATTATATAGCAAATGGGTAAAGAAATTCTTTTTCGAAATCAGGCTACAAACCTTTGTATCCCCTGGATAGTACCTTTTTCTGCATCCTCTCCACAGCAACTGCAGACAAATCAATGCACGTTATTTCAGTAATTCCATCCTTGTACAGTTCCTCGCACAACTGCGAGTTTCCACATCCCAGCTCCAATACCTGCATTATACGTGTTTAAAAGATCCATTTTATGGGCTAAAGTAAAATTCCAACACTAACAAATGTTTTGGTATTTTTTTCTATTTTCACAAGTAAGAATAGTATAAGAGGATATTAATGAAATGCCACCTGTACACAAGAACTTTCACAATAGGATGTTCAAAAAAGAAACCTCTACAAAATCTAGTCAAACCAATCGGATCAAATTAGAGAAACAGGCTCAATAAAATCAATTGTATCAAAACCAGTATGTTCCCTTTCAGATAACCAACTGTGCAAATTGTTGAGAAAACCCTTCAATCTGAATAATGGGATGTCAGTTCCGTCAAAAGTTCTTTTATTACGTTCGGCCCAAATCAGCCACATCAAACACAGGGAGCCAACCGCCAAACTCTCCTACTCATGAGCACTTTCCCCCCTCTCCACCCATCAAAACGCCAAACACCTCCTTCTCAAACACCCACAACTCCTTCGAAAAAGCACAATGAATAAGAAGAGGATAAACAAACTCTCCCTCTTTCTTATACAACCAACACCAGCTAGTCACCACATACCCCTCCGGTTAAGATTATCAATAGCGACATCCTTTCGTGCACGGATGACCACAAATGTGTTGATAACTTTTGAGGAAGAAAACAAGCAAAACAGTGTGTGCATGAGAGAGAGAGAGAGAGAGAGAGGATTATATAGAAGAACTGGGTTTAACGTGTTGTTGAATGAGATGGCGGAAATGAGAGTAGTCTTTGAACCATTCGTAATGCTCCTCACGAGCGAACCTCTGATCCCTGAAACATAGCAACAGTAAACAAAATTATGCAGACAGGAGCCATTTGGTTATCGAGAAAACTGGGGAAAATAAGTAGATTCTAGCACACAAACCTTTCTGTTGTTCAGTTTTCAGCCCAAAGAAAGCAAACCCCCCCAGACCTAGAGGGTTCAATTGAATGTCTCATGGTAGTTTTTGCTACTAATTTAAGTAATAAGTTATCATTTTTTTTCACACATTCATTGTTAAAGTATTAATGCATTGCCTTTATTGCAATTGCTTTTATTTTTACGTCCATTTATGCCTTTTTGTATGTTTTAGTTGTTTTGGATAATTGCCAAGTGTATGGACTGGATTTTCATCTAAGAGATCCCTTTTTGCTGGATATATATTTTGAATGGAAAAGGGTATCAGAGTGAGCAGTGGTGGTAGCTGCCTCTGTTTTTTGCATTCGATATTGGATCATTCATAACAAACCTATACCTTCCCTATTTACTCGACTGATTCGGTAAGCTACGTGTGCAGTGCACGGAGAACTACCTTTGATCTCCCAAACTTACTAGTGGAAACCTTCCGGCCACCCAATGACCCATAACGCTAGTCACTTCTCCCACTGGGGCTAAGAAGTAAGCCCCACAACCTTCCTTCTTCCTATTAAGTAAGGAAGGGCGAGTACCCCTTGAAGGACCTTTTGTTACTAGTGGCAACCTTGGGGTTTTATGCTTCCATATTTTGATTATTAGAACTTGCCATAACTTTAATCTTCACTGGGGTTAATTTTCCCGTCTTGTTCTTAATCAACCAAGCTCTAATACCACTTTGTTAGCACTTTAACTGGAGTTCCTATTCAAATAATGGAGCAATAAGGACTAAAGAATGTTAAAATTAATGCCTTGGTTGTAATTGTTTTTATTTTAATGTCCTTTTATGTCTTTTTGTTAGGAATCCTAAAAGTCTTTTTCTTGTTTTGTTTCTCAAGATCAGTAATGAGCAATGTAATCCCGAGAGCTTGAGAGCTGCTCAATTGAGTACTTCAGGCTGAAACAAAAAAAAAGTTTCCCTTGTGCTGTTCGGTTTTGCTTCAGTAAAAAGAAAAGGCCACTGGTGCATTGGCTATTGAATGCTCCTGTTTTCATTTTGCTGCAACTGTTTTCATCTTGAGCTTAATTAATCATTTATTTGCTACATTTGTTAGGTAATCAAAGCCAACAAAGTGGTATCAAAGCTTGGTGGATCAAAAACAAGATAGGAGTTTGGATTTGAGACGGGAAAACAAACCTTGGTGAAGATTAAAGTGATGACAAGTTCGAGCAACCAAAATATGGGAGCACAACAATCTCCTTTTCCACTATTTAATGGTGAGAACTATGATTGTCTCACCATGATTTTTGGTGTGTAAAAATGAAAACCCTATTTATTTCGAAAAATCTATAGGATTTTATTGAAGAAGGGTTTGAAGAACCTCAAAATGTGGAAGCCTTGTCAAATGCCCAAAAGCAACTATTGAAGGAGCAAAGGAAGAAAAATGCAATAGTTCCCTCAAAAATTCAACAAGGAGTTGGAGAGACAATTTTTCCAAGAATCATCAATGAGACAAAGGCGAAGGATGCTTGGAATATTCTACAAAATGAGTATAGAGGCAACTTGAAGTTAAAATCTATTAAACTCCAATCTATAAGAAAAAATTTTGAGAATATGAAGATGAAGAATATAGAATTGTTGAAAGACTATTTTTCTAGAGTTATGGAAGTTGTGAATAAAATGAAAACCTATGGAGAGAATATTACCAATCAAAAAATTGTTGAAAACATTTTGATTAGTTTGCCGGAGAAATATAATCCTAAATTGTGGTTCTTCAAAACACTAAAAATTTTGTCACTTTGAGTGTTGAAGAATTGATGGGTTCCATTAAAACATTTGAGGAGAGATTAAATAGACAATCCAACAAGTTATTTGAATGTGCCATTCAATCTAAACTCAATGTTAGTTCATTCACAACCCAAAAAAAGGAAGTTTCAAATAATGACTGATTTAAAGGAGAATCTTCTAGAGGTGAAAGACATGGAAGAGATGGTAGCAATGCACGAGGAAGAGGAAGAAATAATTTTCAAACAAGAGGAAATGAGGAATCCACTCAACAAATGTGTGGAATATATAAACGAAGTAGCCATGTTGATAAAGATTGTTGGTTTTGGGAAAGCCACAATGTTATAATTGCAACAAATTTAGGCATGTCAAAAATGATTGTCAATTCAACAACAATCAACAAGTTAATTTTTTGGAAGAGCAAGAATGCGATGGAAATTTATTTTATACTTGTCAATTGGCTTCAGAGCAAAAGAATGATGTATGATTTTTTGATAGTCGGTGTAGTAATTACATGACCGGAGATGAGAGTATCTTTGTAAAAATAGGTACTTACTTTAATTCTCAAATGAAGATGGGAAATGGCACATTAGTCCAAGCAAAAGGCAAGGGTACTATTGCCATGGAGACAAAGAAGGGAACAAGATACATCACCGATGTTCTACTAGTTCTGGATTTGGAGCAAAATTTGTTAAGTGTTGGGCAACTTGTTGAGCATTGGTATTTTGTTCACTTTGAAGAAGACTCTTATAAGATTTATGACAAAAAGGGGAGAAGTCAAATTGTGGCAAAAATCATGATGAAGAAAAATAGAAACTTTACTTTCATTTTCCAAAATACAAAAAAAATGTGGCATTAAAGATGAATGTGCTTAATGAATCATGGTTTTGGCATAGAAGATTTGGGCACTTCAATTTTCAAAGTTTGAAGAATCTCCAACAAAAGAACATGGTTTATGGATTGCCAACTATTCAAGAGGTGAAGCAAGTTTGTAAAGGTTGTGCTCCAATGGTGCTTTAGCTATTAGTGCCTTTTGTTTTGAAAATGCACTTGAATTTTCATATCAATGTGTGTGGACCTATAGATATACCAACTCATGGAGGTAACAAATACTTTATTATTTTTGTTAATGATTTTACAAGAATTACTTGGGTGTATTTTACGAGACATAAATCCGGCACTTTCTCTCTTTCTAAAAAATTTTAGCGTCCTGTTGAAAGGCAAAGTGAATATTTTTGAAGTGTTGAGAAGTGATAGAGGTGGATAGTACAACTCCAATTTGGAGTGGGAAGAAGCCATATGTGATTCATTTAAAAGTGTTTGGTTGCATTTGTGTTGCCCATGTTCCAAAAGAAGTAAATGAAACTAGTGAGAAATGCATTTTTGTGAGCTATAGCTCATAATCAAAGGGCTATAGACTCTACAATTTGAAAACAAATAAAGCGATTATTTTTCGAGATATTATCTTTAATGAGAAGGTTTCTTGGGATTAGAAGGAAAAGAAAGTTCATGATCAAGGTGTTGTTTTTAATAAAGAACCGAAAATTCAATAAAATGAAGATGATGGGGTCCTTGAAGTTCAACAACAAATGTCTCTTATTCCATCACCACCAACTTCTCCTTCAAGCTCAAGTTCCACAACTTTTTAAGTTCAACTCCAAGAAAAATGGGAAGCCTAGATGATGTTTATGCAAGTTGTAATTTTTATGTTGGTGAGCATGGAAGAAAACAATGGAAGAAGAAATTCATATGATTGGAAAGAACAAAACCTGGGAATTGGTAGAAAAGCCAAGAGACAAAGAAGTAATTGGTGTGAATTAGATTTTCAAAACGAAACTCAACCCTGATGGTTCCATTCAAAATAACAAAGCAAGACTTGCAGCAAATAGGTATTCTCAACAACCCGAAATTGATTTTCAAGAAACTTTTGCACCTGTGGCTCAGCTTGATACTGTTAGAGTTCTTATCGCTTTGGCGGCTTCAAAAGAGCACGGTATAGTGAGATTGATGCTTAGTTTAATGGAAAAGGCTTTCAAATAAACAAAGTGAGCCAACCTTATACATCAAAAGGCAAGGAAAGACCGGTATTCTTATCGTTTCACTATATGTTGATGAATTGATATTTACCAGTAATGACTAGAAGAAGATTGAAGATTTTAAAAGGGAGATGATGAGAAAATATGAAATGAGTGATTTGAGACTCTTGCATTATTTTTTTGGGTATTGAAATTTATCAAAAAAAGGGAATGCCAAAGAAAATATGCAAAAATTCTTATTGAAATGTTCAAAATGAAAGATTGCAAGCCGACTGCTACTCCCTTGATTTCCAATGAGAAGTTGTGAAAA
>JAULJZ010149620.1:0-10287 GCA_032270985.1 Heliamphora pulchella | reverse complement strand
GTTTTCAACAAACTCAGCTAACTATTTATAGAACAAACATGTTTTCTTTGAATAAGACTTGTCAATCCTAACATAATAGAGTCCACCAATTCGAACAAAATTTCATAAAATAAAAAATAAAAAAAACAATACACAGATTAAAGCAACTTTGAAATATAAACCAGCAACATGATTAGTTACTTAACGCGATCAACAAGAATATCATAATCTAAAACAATATACATATCATTTCATTATTTAATTAGGTGTTAAGGAATTTCTGAACTTTGGGCAGAAATGCCACATGTATCAAAAGTTTATGTAAAACACATTAACATACTAAAAATCATTATTATCATCATCAATATAATTATGAGATAATTAGAGTTTTATTATCATAAAAAGCATAATCAAATAATATAACTCATTAATATATTAAACCACATTAAAACTCTTTAACTTTTGTAACTCTTAAGTAATAAAATGAATAAATAAATATTTATTTATATTTAATATTTACTGTTTTAGAAAAAAAAACCCAGAGCCATTTTTTTAAGCGTTTTCCAAAACTAAAAAACTGTCCTATAATAACAGTTTATGCAGATATAAAATAAAAATTATTTTTATCAAGCACCAAAAACCGATTTTTAGTGATGGCGCAGTCAGTGGCCCGTGCAGCGCAATGCCCCACATGTCCCCAGGTTCGAACCCTTTGGTTCCCATCCCCCCTTTCTCAACTTAAGTACCAAAAAAAAAAAACTGATTTTAAATTACAATGTTTTTTTTTTTTGAAACTATGTTGCAAAGTCTACATAATATTTTTTTCCCAAAAATTGTAGCATCAAAACAACCAATCAACCATAGTATTTTTTTTTTTCATTACAAAAGTTTTCAGCACCAATTGATGTGCTTGAGATTATCGCAGAGAACGGTTCAAATTCAAAATAACGAGCAGAAACAAATTTATTGTTGAACTCAATATAATTTTTTTATTGTTGAACTCAATACAATTTTTTGATTTCATATTGAATTTTCATTTGATATAGCGGTATTAACTATTACCTCTGAATTGTCACAAGCATTATAAATAAAAGATCAAGATATTATGAATGTTATAAATTTGTTGAGATTTTCAAGAAACAACTCTAAATGATAAGAGCGAGTGGGTGGACATCTTTACTTGATGATGTTATCTCTTTTTGCGAAAAGAATGAAATTTTTATTTTCAATATAAATAATGTAATTGTAACTAAAGGAAGAAGAATACGTAAAGCTCCGAAAATGACAAACTTACATAATTTTCGCATTGAGTTATTTTATGCTGTCATAGATATACAACTTCAAAAACTAAATGCTCGTTTCACAAAAACAAATAGTGAGTTGTTATTTTGTGTGACATATCTGAATCAATCGAATTCATTTTCTAGCTTTGACAAGAAGATATTGATCCGCTTTACTAAATTTTATTCAAAGAATTTTCCTTCAATTGAGTTTGTAGTACTTTATGATTAACTTGATACATATAGTTTTGACATGCAGCAAATAATAATTTCTCAAGCTTGAATGGAATTGTTGAATTCGTTAAAAAAAAAGTGAACACAAGAAGAGACAAAGTATATCTATTAATTTATTTACTTGTCACTTTGACATTGATTTTATCAGTTGTAACTGTTACGATCAAAAGAACATTTTCAATTATGATTGTCGCGAAAAACTGATTACGAAATTGAATAAGTAATGAATGAATGAATAATAACTTGATAGTATACATAGACAAAGATATTTTTGATATAGTTAGTAATGATATGGTTATGTAAAATTTTTAAATGATGAATATCTGTCGAGATCAATTAGAAAAGAAATAAAATTTTTATAAATATTTATAATTTTGTGCATCTCTTATATCAAATTCTTGACTCTACCGCCGCTTGTTCACATTCAAATAAGACCTAACTTTTAAAAAATTTAATATTAGAATTAACCCTTCTACAAACCTTGTAAAAAAAATTAATAATTAACTAACCCTATAATTAATTGAACACATTATGATGTTTCGTACTTATCATTTTTTGTTTGATTGAGTTGTACCGCAAATATGTTGCAAGCTGGAATCGCCAAACTCGGATAAGTGTCTTTCATTTGGTTTTTGACTTAAAATCATTTTTAAAGTCTTTTAAACTTGTAAGTCTAAAAAGTTCTTTTCATCTCATTTATCAATTTTATTTTTTGTCCTTTTTTTTGCATATTAACTTAAAATATTTTTATATATTTTAAAAATAACAAAATTTTTATTATACATAGTTATTTTGTTTAAAAAATATATTATTATAATTTAAGCATCAATATTTATCAAACAAGATTTATACTGATATAAAATTATGTAAAAATAAAAATATATATTTATAACAATTTTTTTGACTTATGTTTTTTAGCTTAATATCTTTTTGTCTTTTGACATAAACTCACTTTGTGCCAAATAAACTTTTAGCCTTTAAGTCATTCCTAGAATTTACCAAACAATTTTTTTATTTATTTAGCTTTAAGCGAAAATATATATATAACTTCGGTTATGTTTGGACTAAATCTAGGGATTTTTGCTTACTTTGTCTTTTCTAATTTTTTTTATCATTTGACTAAGTAATTTATTTTTTCGAATTATCTCGATGAGTTGAACCAAAAATGTAAAAAAAAATTATAATTAAAGATAAAAAAAATTCACTAAATGCGAGAATAAGTAACATAAAATTTGACTTTTTTATACTTTGATAAATTATTTTTATTCTTCTGACTTATTTTAACTAACGAAACTAAAAAATATAATAATTTAACTAAATAATAAAATAAATTTAATAAATAAAAATAAAATAAAATAAGTAATATGTAATTATTCGAAACGGAGCCTTAAATCTTGATTGACAACTTTGAATTTTTTACTAAAAACACCAAAAAAAAACTAAAGTTACTCGTTTGGCAAAAAAATTAAAAAATTAAAAAATTAAAAAGTTAAATTTAAACACAAATATCGATTATTTTTAAAATATAATAATATTACTTATTCATAACTTATTTGCCATAACTACCAACTACATATAATTATTAATCTTAAATATAAAAAAGATAAAATTATCTATTTTAAACAAAAAATAAAAAGTAAATTTCTTACCTAAACAACCAACTTTAAAAAATTAGTTTAAAAGCTAAGTTATCAAATAAATTACTTTAAACTCAATTTAATTTTGAATAAATTACACTTACTCCCAAAATACTTTTAAAATATCAATATCTACCCCTAATCACAAAAATATCATTGCACCCCTTGCCACTTAACTCCGTTAACTACAAAAGTTAAATGACGTTTATACCCTTGAATCCCAACAATCCGCCGGCGGCGAAAACTTTCCATCTCCTCTGCTCTCTGCTCTCTCTCATCTCTCACTCTCCCTCTGCTCTCTCTCATCTCAGCGGTGGCGGGGCGTGCGGCGGTGGCGTGCGGTGGCATGCGGTCTCTCTCATCTCTGCTCTCTCGTCTCTCTCTCTCCCTCTGCTCTCTCTCATCTCTGCTATCGTGGCGGTGGACAGCAGTAGGCGAGACTGGTGCAAAACCCTAACCCCGTTCACCGCACCACCCCGTTCGCCGCACAAAACCCTAAACCCAATTCCCAAATCAAAATCCACTCCTAAATCCCCCACTTCCCAAATTTCTGTATATGCAAGGCGAACGGGTTCAATCGAACGGGTTTTTGTGCGGTGGTGCGGCGGTGGTGGTGAGGGTTTGGGGGATTTGGGAATGGATTCTGATTTGGGAAATGGGGAAGATCGAACATGAACTTTCGTCGTCGTCGTGTCAAGGAGCCGCCGACAGTGGTGGCGGCAGGTTTGGCGGTGGGGGTGGGGGTGGGGGGGAAAAGGCAAAACCACTTAAAGCTATTTTTGGAAATATATTTTTGTTTTAGCCTACTGTCAAACGGTTGAGTAACGGATAGATGCAAGCGTCACTCATTTTTTAAAATAAAAGAGAATAGTAATATTTTTGTGATTAAAGAGGTAGTTAGTGATATTTTAAGGTATAAGTGTAATTTATATTTTAATTTTTTTAATTAAATATATAAAAAAAAGGGCTGCTAGCCTGACCGAAACAATTTATCAAAAAATTTGACCGAAAAGCATACCCTCTTGAATTGAAATCTTGAGCATAGATTGAATTTTGAGCTTTTAATTTTTATTTTTTTTATTAAAATATTTTTATACTGCCAAAAATTTAAAAATTAATACAAAATATAAAAAAATTTCTCATTTTTTATTTTGTTACTTATTTTAAAAAATACTCACTTTAAAATTTTTATAAAATTTTTTTTTTGACTTTAGTGAACTTTTTTAAGTGAGGTAATCTTGGATTGAGATTTTCATGTGAATAGTAATATAATAAATAAATAAATAAATAAAATGAACCAACGCGTAATAGTTCAATCATTTGTAGAGGAAATAAGAATTAATTTATAGCCCAAAAGAAATCGAAATGAAAATAGGGACCCACGCACACACATTTGTGTTTTGATAATTCCTGAAAAATATTTACTCGATACTTTCATGAAGATAATTTTGGACCATTTTGACCTAATAATTGTCCACACAAATACAAAATCAAATCAACAAAACTGAATCAGAGAATTGACTTACAAACAAATGACGAAATATGATAAACTGAACCAATAAGAATGTTCTCACACGCACATCAGTAAGAATGTTCTCACAGTTTGTTGACACTGAAAATGTTCTCAGTATTTTTTACTTTAAATACAATTAATTTATTATTTCGATATTTTTTTATATATTTTTATGATCGAAATTATTTATTATGTAATATTTATTAAGTATATTATTTTTATAAAAAAATAAATTAATTAGATATTAATATCTTTGTAAATAGATCATATTTGTTAAAATATAAATGAGTATGAGAAGTTTCTCGTATTTGAAATAGTTCACATTTTTTACAAATTGTTCATTTTATTCAAAATTAAGAATGAAAAAAATTAAAAAAATAAGTATAAAAAATTTCTCATACTTGAAATAATTCTCATTTTTTTGTAAATTACTCATTTCATTTAAAATTAAAAATAAAAAAATTTGAAAAATTAAGTATGAGACGTTTCTCATACTGAAAATAGTTCATATTTTTTACAAATTACTCATTTTATTTAAAATTAATAATAAAAAATTAAAAAAAATAAGTATGAGAAATTTCTCCTACTTGAAATAATTCTCATTTTTTTATAAATTACTTATTTTATTTTTATTTAAAATTAAAAATTAAAAAATTAAAAAAAATAAGTTTAAAAAATTTCTCATATTTAAAATAGTTCTATTTTTTTTATAAATTACTTATTTTATTTTTATTTAAAATTAAGAATAAAAAATTTAAAAAAAATAAGTATGAAGAGTTTTTCATACTTAAAATGGTTCACATTTTTTATAAGTTACTCATTTTATTTAAAATTAATAATAAAAAAATTAAGAAAAATAAATACGAGAAATTTCTTACACTTGAAATAGTTCTTATTTTTTTTATAAGTTACTTATTTTATTTTTTTTTTAAAATTAAAAATTAAAAAATTAAAAAAAAAGTATGAGAAATTTCTTATACTTGGAATAGTTCTCATTTTTTTTAAAGTTACTTATTTTATTTTTATTTAAAATTAATAATTAAAAAATTTAAAAATAAGTATGAGAAGTTTCTCATACTTAAAATAGTTCACATTTTTTGCAAATTACTCATTTCATTTAAAATTAATAATAAAAAATTAAAAAAATAAGTATAAAAAATTTCACACACTTGAAATAGTTCTCATTTTTTTTATAAGTTACTTATTTCATTTTCATTTAAAATTAAGAATGAGAAATTTATCATACTTAAAGTAGTTCTCATTTTCTACAAGTTACTCATTATATTTAAAATTAATAATAAAAAAATTAAAAAAATAATTATGATAAGTTTTTCATACTTGAAATAATTCTTTTTTTTTTCTATAAGTTGTTTATTTCATTTAAAATTAAGAATAAAAAAATTAAAAAAATATGAGAAGTTTCTCATACTTAAAATAGTTTATATTTTTTACAAGTTGTTTATTTTATTTAAAACTAATAATGAAAAAATAAAAAAATAAATAAGTATGAGAAGTTTCTCATATTTGAAATAATTTACATTTTTTTACAAGTTGTTCATTTTATTTAAAACTAGTAATGAAAAAATAAAAAAATAAATAAGTATGAGAAACTAATTTCTCATACTTAAAATAGTTCTCATTTTTTTTTTATAAATTGCTGATTTCATTTAAAACTGATAATAATTAAAAAAAAATTAAAGAATGTAAGTATGATAAATTCCTTATACTTCAAATAGTTCACATTTTTTTATAAATTACTCGTTTCATTTAAAATTAATAATGAAAAAATTAAGAAAAATAAGTATGAGAAATTTCTCATACTTGAAATAGTTTTTATTTTTTATAAGTTGTTCATTTTATTTAAAATTAAAATTAAAATTTTTTTAAAAAATAAATATGAGAAGTTTCCCATATTTAAAATAGTTCACATTTTTTACAAGTTGCTTATTTTATTTAAAATTAATAATAAAAATTTTAAAAAATAAGTATGAGAAATTTCTCATACTTAAAAAAAATTATACTAAATTTTTTTTAATTCATAAGTTGATCATTCTTTGAAAATTAAGAATTACAAAATTAAAAAAAATATGTATAAGAAATTTCACGTACTACGTATGTGAAGTTTTTCATACATTAAAAAAGTAATGCGTGAGACAATGAGAGTAAGAAATGTTCACTAAATTATTTTCGGTCAATTATTTTGGTATTTTATTTTGAGAGACTTAGTATTTTCGTATATTTTTAAGATCAAAACTATTTATTCTCTAATATGTGTTAAGTAGATCATTGGTGCAAAAAATTAAATTAATTAGATATTGATAATTACATCAATAGATGACATTTGATTAAAAGAAATTAATGGTAAATATAATATTACAAAAATAATGTTAAACAAATATAATGAGATCATATAACTATGTTATCGCATTAACTTAACTTTTTTTTGTGAGTAATAAAATTAAAAATACTATAAAATAAACGATTCCGATTATAAAATATATATTAATACAATAAAATATTCAATAAAATATAATATAATATAATATTATTTTAAACTTATTTTATTTTATAACTGTTTACATCAATAATGGCCTTTCAAAAACCTGTTTGGTCAATTTCTTTCTGTAAATTCTTTCGGAAAGAATAGTATTTTCATATAAAAAAAAAGGATAGTACTAACTACCGCCTAATGGGCGGTGGTTAATAACTTAATGGAGACAAAAAAATTTTAATATCAATACACTTTTTGGTGTAGAGCTTATCACTTTCATAAATATCAATACAATTTGTACAAATATTTATATATTATATAATTCTTATTCACTACCCATTAAATAATAATTAATATTTTTTATAAAAAATATAAAAATATTAACTTTAAGCTAGTTAACAATCGACCCTTAAAGTCAAGCTAACCAATTAACGCAATAACGCAATAATTATGTTCAACGAGGGTAAAACCGAGCAAAGATACGATGGCGGGAAATAGAGCCGTTGCGTACCAAAACATCAGAAATTGGCGCCAATATTCTCTTGTTCAACTCCATTTCGACTGCCCGATATTTCCCGGGCAGCTCTCTCTCTCTCTCTCTCTCTCTCTCTCTCTCTCTCTCTCACTAAAACTATCTTTGGAACTCTTCAGTCTTCAATAAGGGTCACCCACCCTCCAAGCTTCCTTCCCTTCCCTCCAAATACAAATTCCCTTTCTTCATTCAAAATCTTTTCAGTCATCCATTCCCTTTCTCATTCCTATGTCCCAACCTCCTACAATCATAGAACATAATTTAGAGAAAGTAGAATTTGATCCTTTCTGCTTACTCCCTGTTCTTTCCCTCTCATTAAAAAAAAATCACATTTTCTCCAACTAATTTCCCAAATTAGTAGTGATTTTCCCAACTCAAACCCATCTTTTTTCCTCTCCCTGGTTTTCCGCTCCTCTGTTTCTCTATTGGGTAACTTGAAACACAAAAGATTGTTCATTGGAGTTTTTTAAATTTCACTCTTCACAGGCTTCAACGTGGTTTGAATTTTGTTCAGATATGGGTTGTTCAAAGAAGCATCAAGTGGAAGGAGGGATAGAAATAGAGGGCAAGAAATGGGTAATTGCCGGAATCGCGGTTCGTTCCCCGTTGCGGTCAATAACAATGAAGCCGGAGGAGATAAAAAAGGACGATGATAGTGGTGAAGCGTGCTCGACAACCCCAACAGCGAAAGGGTCGAGGATACCGGAGAAATTGTCGTGCCCGCCGGCGCCAATGAAGCGCCGGTCTTCGGCAACTTGCCATTACAATGGTGCCAGAGTTTTTTTTACTCCTCCGGACTTGGATTCAGTATTTATGCAGCAAGTTGAGAGAGCAAATTGAGTTCTCTAGGGTTTTAGCTCCCATGTTCTTTCTTGTTCTTGTTTTGTTCTTGTTTTGTGTGTTTTTTTTTTTCTGATTGATTTGCTTTAGAAGTAGGAGCAGCTGAGAGGAAATGGTAGTGTGCAAATATATGATATTTATGAAATGAGCAGTCCAGTTTAATTAAGTTTCTGAATCTTTCGCAAGTTTCTTCCTTTTTGTTACTGATGCTAATGTGACATTTTTTGTGTTTGAATTACTCGAATCAAAATGCACTTTTTATCGCAAGAGTAATTAAATTTATTTAATTTTAAGTTAACATTAATTTTAAAATTTTAAATTAATTAAAAATAAATAAAAATAGCTCACATTCTCTCTAATGATTCGTCCATCAACACACTATGAGGTGTTTGAGAATATTACTATCAGTAGCTTATAGAATATAACTTGTAGCAGAAGTTGTGAGTGTTTGGTAAAAATTGTAATTTGTCGCTGAAATAAAAAAAAATAATTAAAAATTATGGTAAAAATTGTCGGTGTTTAGAAAAGATTGTACCTTATAGTTAAAATCAGTAGTAAAAAATTAAAAATTAATAACAAAAGTTTGGTCAAACACCTATTTTGTTGACAAATTATTAGGTACTTCTAAATTACTATGTAACTAATATCACATGATATTTTTAAAAATTAAATAATTATAATTTATATAATATGATTCTAACAACCCAACAACAATATCAAGTGGCATTTGGCTAATGATATAAGTATTTGCCTCCCAAATGAGAGGTTGGGGTTCAAACCTTACTAAATGCAAGTTGTGGGATAATGAGTGTGAGTATTTTTCGTTCAAAAAAAATAATAATTAACGTCATGTTCTTATTTTAAAATTTGTAAAAATAATTAATATATTTATACAAAAATAATTAAATTTAATTTTAATAAAATTAAATTTTTTATAAATAAAAATAATTAAAATAATTTTGAGACTAACTAATTCACATCTCCCATTAATTTAGAATAGTCCCCATCTCAGTGTTGAGTTTGTTGTTCTTAAAACCTCCTCCAATCCCAAATGGCAAACAAATGTGTCCTACGTATCTCAAGGTGATATGCTTGAAGGTGCTGTTCTTTTCTTGAATTTTTTTTTTATAACTGAATTTGTTTATTACGTTGAGTTCGGTAAGTTTGTTATTAACATAAATATTTAGATTGATGTGATATTTGTAATTAAGTGATTGAATAATATTTATTTAATATTTTTTATTAAAATTATAATTTTATTATTTATTTATAAATTAATATTATGTGATCACTTAATTATAAATATTAAATTAATTTAAATTTTTATATAAATAAAAAATTTAACAAATTTTATATAATAAATGTATTCAATTATAAAAACACATTTCGCTTAAAATCACGGCACCGAATTGTGCCGGTCTCAAGGTGTAAAGCAACTCACGTGTGTGTGCAGTGCATTGGATTCCATAATCTAATCAAAGAAAAGGTTTTGCCAAAACATGTAAAGGTGAGATCTCGAGATGCTGCGCCTGTGCCTGCCGCTGTGCGGATGTTTGACATGTGGGGTTGTCGGAAAATTATTACATACTCTTATGCCATGTTTGATATCTCAAACTTAATTGAATTAAATTAGTAATGCGGTGAAATTAATTTTTTTTATTTAAATTGAATATAATTAAATAACAAATTAAATAATAATTTATCTTTATATTAAGTTAATTTATTTTAAAATTAATTTAAATAAATTAATAAGTTAAATTTTATGTTATTGTTAAATTTTA